>WNWU01020926.1:0-99646 GCA_012654045.1 Ptyas mucosa | reverse complement strand
CTATCTATCTATCTATCTATCTATCTATCTATCTATCTATCTATCTAGGGATCCAGGATCTTCTCTTCTTCTTTACCTGTTATAACTCTTCAACTGGATAATTCAAAAATGAAGGCTAAACAGCCTCATCATTTCTAATAGTAACTGTTCTAATAGTAACTTTTAACGTGGAAGCATATTCGAACAGGTACAAAATGTAAGATTATTGTTTCAGTAAAAAAAAAAAAAGGAGGGACGGGGCTTTTAGGAAACAGAAATGGATTCTTACCTCCGGCCACAGCTCTGTATCTCATTTCAAATCATAGGAATAAGTCAAGACCGCCTTTTCCTCTTTATACACTTCATTTCCATAACTACATGGTTCATTCATCAAATCTAAATAATCACATGTTATCAAGAAACATCAGTCCATTCACTCTGTCAAACCAACAATCCCTAAGCATGCAGAAATTGTATAGTGGTTTTTTGTTTTTGTTTTTGCTGTGCTGTTTTAGGACAAGTTCTGAATAAAAGGCTCTTCCTCCCTTCTCAAATTTAAGAGTCTCTCCCCCCACCCCCTCTTTTAGGCTAAGCAGTAATGAAAACATATCCTTGCAGTCAAATTGCTCAGAAAGGTCCCTCTTCCTGATTAAATGTAACAATTTGTTTATTAAATTCAAGACACTCTTATCCAGATAAAGAAATCTGTTTATTTTATACTTTATTTTGTTTGTCATACACTATGACAACTTGGAGAACGAGTAATTTTACAAGAAGAGGATCTGCAAGATTGCTTCATGGCACTTGAATTAATGGAAACATGTATAAATAAGAGACGACTTTGTCCTATTTTAAAAAATTCCGGCAAGTTCTTAAATTGAGTTTTCCTGGATTGTAGATAACCACTTTTCAAAGGAAAAAGGAGGAGGCAATATATAATTTTTTTTGAGAATCTAATGGAGAACAGGAACTCTTTCTATTATTAGACTATGTGGGTTATTTAAGACACTTTCTCTGCTTTCATTATACTAGTAAAAGCTTAATATAGAGAGAAACATCTTTGTTACCAATTGCTTCCAGAGGAAGCTGAATATTAGAGGTAGAATATATTACTAATAAAAGTGTTTACCAACTAGCAGTTCAAGGAATATTCTACACTTGGAATATTGCATCCAGTTTTGGTTGCCACAATATAAAAAGACGTTGAGACTCTAGAAAGAATGTAGAGAAGAGCAATGAAGATGATTAAGGGGCAGGAGTCTAAAATATATGAAGAATGGTTGCAGGAATTGGTTACGTCTAGTTTAATGGAAAAAAAAGAACTAGAGGGAACATGATAGCAGTGTTCCAATATCTCAGGGGCTGCCACAAAGAAGAGGGGGTCAACCTATTATCCAAAGCACCTGAAGACAGAACAAGAAGCAATGGATGGAAACTAATCAAAGAGAGAAGCAGCGTAGAACTAAGGAGAAATTTCCTAATAGTTAATTAATCAATAGAACAACTTGCCTTCAGAAGTTGTGGGTGCTTCATCTCTGGAGGCTTTTAAGAAGAGATCGGACAACCACTTGTCTGAAATGGTATAAAGTCACCTGCCTGAATAGGAGGTTGGACTAGAAGACCTCCAAGATCCCTTCCAACTTCCAACTGTTATTTTGTTATTCTGAACCCTATTGAATTCATTATTCATTAATGTCTAGAGACCTCAACTAAGAGCCCATTTTGCATTAATATATAATATATAAAAATTAACAAGGGAAAAATCATGCCCAGAAAGATAGTGAAGGAAAAAACAGAAGAACCAACAGGATCTTTATATAGGGCGATTTTGCTACTGTAAACCAGTGACGTGTGGTAATGTATATTAAGTGTGTTCTGAATGTTACTGCTTACCAATACCATAGAGAAATGCATCTGTTCCGACAAGAGTTTTAAAAATAATTGAATGAATCCAGCCTCTAAGAGATAAAGGGAAGTTATTTTCATCTGTACTATAGCAGCTGTAACCACAATTTTGCTGAGTGGTTCAGTACTCAGTTATAAACCTCTTATCAGTGTATGAATGGATTCTAAAACCATTCCAAAAGAAGAAACAAGCTCTCAAAACATTTACCCATATTTCTTCTCTCGCTAATTTCATCTTGTACTATCTGCTTGGGGTAGTCAATTTTCCAAAGTTTAAGAAGTTCACTAATTCCGTTGCAATAAGAGAAATAAGGACATGGGGTGTAATTCCTGACAAAGTGAATCTTAGCGCACAAAAGCTTATGCCACTACTTTGTGTCTTCCTATCAATCTTGACTCCTGGCAACTGCCTGGAATAGCTTCTGCAGTTTTCCTGGCATTTTTTTTTAAAATGTGGTTTCCTATTGCCATTATCCTTGGACTGAGATAATGTCTCAAAGTCACCTAGCTGGCTTTGTGCCTAAAGTGGGGTGAAGAAAGGTGGGAAATGATCTCCCAGTATCCATCCTGGTGCCTTAACCAGAGCACTAAACTGGCTCTTTATATCATACATTGCTAACATAGGCAAACTATTTGAAGGAGGCACTTTGAAAGCCCACTGGCACAATCAAAGCATTCATCTGCAAAACATTAACGCATCTGTATACTGAAGAGTAACAGAAATGTAATTATATAAGCTATGATCAGACCTCCTATGCTTATCTTTTCCCATCATTTCCATAGCCACAAGATCAAAAGCTTTGCTTTCTACTGCAACATGGTGGTAACTCTAAATGTTAAAGATGAACAATGATTTAGAGAAACAACTAACAAGCCCAGAGATCTACTGAAACACCAAATCATGCAGAGCTTGACTTGGATTCGGTTAATCATGAGTGGAATTCTTTTTTGGAACCCTGATGCTTAGTAAAGCTGACTAAGGAAGATGCAAGGAAGGCTTCCATTCGGGATATACAACCCATTTCAGTTATATGTGATTAAATATCCTCTTGGATTTGAATGCCTCAACTGGAGTGTCAAACATAAGCAACTTCGAAGTTGACACATTTCAGCATGGCATAATTAAGGCTAACCACAAGTTATCCAGGTTTTGACAGTAATAGAATGGAATAAAAATAACTTTATTTGCGATTATATGGAAGGGTGATGAATGTAGATCTTATTTAAACATGTATCGACTTCACCTTATCTAGGGAATTAAAAAGCCTAGCAAGTTGACAGAGCTGGAAAAATTTATCTTATTTCTTGACCTAAAAGAAATTGTCATCTTTGACCAATTTGAAATAATACATATGTAGACACTAATCCATCTCTCAAAGCACAGGGAGTTAAAGTGTTGGACTAGGACAGTGACAGCTAACCTTTTTGCTGTTGCGTGCCAAAAGCGGGGGGAGGGTGGGGGGTCATGCACGTGCATGCCCACACCCATAATTCAATGTGCCCCTGCATGCGTGCGCGAACCCCCACACTCCTCCTGCTTTTGGCACGTGATGGCACAGTGGGCTCAGTAGGCCCATTTTTTGCCTTCCCCAGGCTCCAGAGGCTTTCTAGGAACCTGGGGAGGGCAAAAACGGCCTTCCCTACCCCCTTGGGGGCCTCTGAAGCTGGAAACAGCTGGTTTCCTGACTTCCGGTGGGCTCAGAAAGCCCGAAAATCAGTTGGCTGGTGCACGCATGCGTGCCATAGGTTCGTCATCACAGGACTAGGACTTTGGAGACTTGAGTCTAAACCCATTCTCTGCTCTTCTCTCATCAAAATTACAGGGTGGTCCTGGGGAAAATTCTACCCAGTAGTGTTATCTATGCAATCTCAAGCTCCTGGAACAAAAGTGGGATATAAATCTATCTAATAAGCATCTGAGACAATAACCATAGAGATAATTGTTCCCACTGTTCCAACCTCTTTACATTCTGCTATGCATCCTAGTTATAATATATTCTGTCAAGACATTCTTTTCTTTTTAGAAAGAATACAGCTATATTCTCATCTTTTTCATCTCTAAATATATGTTTAGAGGAGATTAAATCATACATTTCCCTTTTAGCTTCTGCCTACCCTGTGCACTCTGACACACCCTCCTTACTTTGAGTCCTGTTAATTATGCAATTGATCAAGAAATGGGTGGACAATTAATTTTCCCAAGGGGCCACATGAGAAACTGAATGGGTAATGGAGGATAAAACCAATAAAGCTGTGAAGGTACATAGGCTTGCATGCATGCACATACATAAATTGGGGGAAAAAAATAGCGGTCTCCTTCAAAATAAAAGCAATCCACATGGGCCAAACAGGGACAGCCAAAGGGATGTGGCCCAGGGGCGATAAAATGCCCAGGTCCGATCAAGAAGGACCCAAGAGTTTGACCCTCTAGAACGGCAATTCCTAAAAAATGATATGGCCCTCACCTTTCTTATCTTCAAGCAATCTTTATAACCTGGCCTTCCCCCTAGGATTTGGGTCAGGATACTGGAGTAGGCCTCTAAGATGGCAAATAATGAGGCTACAGATTATGTAGTCCCCTCAGATGTTACACCTTTATCATTCATGGTCATTTGGAATTGGGCTACCTACCATAGGTTGAATAAAATAAATTTACTGTATTCATGTAGTTAAACTGTAAGGAAGTTCCAAATATCAAATTCTCAAAATGTCCTACTGTTCATATGTCAATAATTTAAAATGTTAGTGTCACTATTTTTATTATTTTCTGTGCTATTAATCAAAAGTCTATTTTGCAATTATTTTATTTTTTTTATAAAATAATTTTTATTAAACAGTTTGTTTTTAAAAACAACACAAAAAACAATCACACATATATAAAAACAAAACGTCAAAACGTAACGTATTGAACATTACATAACATTAATGGTAACTTTACAGCATTTTGTATCATCTTACGTACTTTGCTTTTGTAGTGCTCTATTCTATCATTTCTATTTACTACTCAATAGTAGAATAATCGCATTACTCCAACATACATATACATATATATATATATATACACACACACACACACACACACACACACACTAAAATATTCATTTGTTCTTATCTACATATTTATATTCGTTTATATTTACCTCTCTTTATTTAATGTTGTTCAGTTACTTTAAGTTTCATCAATATTAAGTTAAAAAATTTTTGTTCTGATTTCTATTTTTGAGCCAACTGTACATTTTATTCCATATTTCATAATAGTCCGAATCCTCCCTCTCTTTCAACTCCATAGTCATTTTATCCATCTCTGCGCATTCTAGAATTTTCCTTATTACAGTTTCATCTGACAGTATATTTTTTTGTTTCCAATTTTTTGTGAATGTGATTCTTGCTGTGGTAAGTATGTGCAATATAATGTATTGAAGGTTTTTATTCATTTTCAGGTCCAGTATTCCTAATAAAAACAATTCAGGTTTCATATCTATTTTTTGCTTTGTAATTTCTTCCAACCATTTTTGAATTTGACACCAATACTTCCTTGTGATATTTTGCAATTATTTTAAATGTCTGCATGAGAAAAACAGGATTCTGCCTTGATGCTTAATTATGGGCTCACTAGAAAATGCAGGAGAAATCACAGAACAGAAGGCTCAGCATCCAAAAATAGTCATTTTATTGGCACATTCATCCATAAATATGGTATCAGGCCAGTAGAATTATAAAAAAAATGAAGAGATTTAACTTTTATAGTATCATGGTCTGGGGTAGAAATTAAATGTTGAGTTGTTGGCTATGGTAAATTGCTACAGCGCCTTGATTCCTTTATTTAAATATACAAGTGATTTTGGCCTTATTTTTCAAAACTACTTTCATAGGAAATGGAGCAGGGGTGAAATTCAGCAGGTTCTAGAGAACCGGTAACGGAAATTTTGAGTAGTTCAGAGAACCAGCAAATACCACCTCTGGCTGGCCCCAGGAGTGGAGAGGGAATGGGGGCTTTGCAGTATCCTTTCCCTGGAGTGGGGAGGGAATGGAGATTTTGCAGTATTCTTCCTCTGCCATGCCCACCAAGCCACGCCCACCAAGCCACGTCCACAGAACCGGTAGTAAAAAAATTTGAATTTCACCACTGAATTGGAGTTTATTTTAATTGGCTCTTTCTGCAAAGCAAAACTGAGAAGTTTAAGACAAACATACAGGACATGTAAATTGGCAGTGGTATTGGAGTCTATAGTACCAAAATAATTCAAGGAAATATAAGCTTCAGTTACAGCTATGAAATCTCAGCTGCACAATTTCCAACAATCACAAATTGTTAGCAAATAGGAGTTTTCCATCTCTCTCTTTGCTCCATCTAGTGTTTGTCTGGAGTTTTGCAGATCAGAGAGCCCTACTTCAATGTAACAATATGGGATCTGTCAATCTTTTTGATATTCTCTGTTTTCTCTCAAAAATGTAGAGATGTAAGATTTTTACAAAATTGTCCAAGTCAAAAACACGCATCCTGGGGATGTCGTTTTCACACACATTGCTCATAAATGCCTTTCCATCTTATTCCCAAATTGGTCTGCATTAAAAAAAAACAACTTGTATTTTGACAGGTTTTTTTTCTTCACTCTTTTCTGAAGACATTTTGTAGTTGTTTTTTTAAGAGGTGAATTGCATCAGAAAACAGTAAATTCAAAAATAAATGTGTTATACTTTTCAATGTGCATATTAGGCCAGAAGGCACGGATCAGCTCATATAGAAATTTCCAAAAAACCAGTTCCTCAAGCATCCATTTTTTGAGTTTCATCCCTCTTCTTTCATTATATTTACCAGCATGGTATATTAGATTTGAACAACCAAACTGTGCATTCTTCAAATTATACCTCTGCCATGAATTTATATAAAATGGCCATAGGCAATCCAAAAATAAATAAGAACGAAAAGCTCTGTTCAGCTGCCTTTGCAGAGCAATAAAAGGTTTTAAGTTTCAGCTTTGTGTTTTTTAAAGAAAGGATTGTTCAGAACATATGGGATGCTCTGGACCCTCTAAAGTTTGTATAAATATCCCAAGAAAGATATAGGCTCATCATTTAAAAGAATAATAGCTTCAAACAACTGCATTTATACACAAAGTCATTTGCCATGTCATCTACACAAGTACTCTCTGTTTAAAGATTGCAGCCTTGCAGAGGGGCCAATTCCGCTTGCTAATTCCTTGGAGCATAATTGCTCCACAGTCTTGACAGCAAGCCTCCATGCTTCATTTTGATGGAGGAAGAACAAGTGACATCATTTTTTTTTTTTAGGAAAAACAAGGGCAATAATGCAAATTCATTGTTTTTTTTAAAAAAATCAATTGAAAGTAACACCCCGCAACTCTGGAAGGGCGCAGCTTGCATACTGACAAACACACTCCTTATTTATAGTAGGGTGAGGGACCCTTCAATTAGAAAGCAACTATTCCTGTCACTTTACTACCAGGAGATTTCTCAACCTCAGCAACTTTAACATTGTGGATTTCAAGTCCCAAAATTCCTCAGCCAGCATGACAGGGGATTCTGGAAATTGGACTCCACACATCTCTTAAAATTGCTGAGGTTGAGAAACACTGGTTTAAAGGAGAATGGAGGCAGGCACCAAGGACTGGCTGCCCAGAAGCAAAATTTTATATTTGCACCTGCAAAATCTGCCCCTATTTGGGAGACAGGCATAAGCAGCTTATACCGTTGTTTCTTTTAGAGCTGAACATTTGGTCAAGCAATTAAAATTCTACCTTAATTGGATTGATAACTGATGGGCTCTGCTGCATTTTGGGATGAGAAGCTCCTTGCCTGCAAGTTTGTTCAAGCCTCCTCCTCCTCCTCCCCCTCCCCCCCTTCAGGACTCTTTTAGCCGATCTTTGGCTCTGCGGTTGAGTGGCCTTGCCTTGTTAAATAGAATTGGGACTAGTGCAAAGTGAAATAGATTCCTTCCTTGTTTGCTTCCTTAATCAGCAGCGATTCAACTCCTCATTCTACACTTGAGACTTTTCAGTGCTATGTTTGGCTCAGCAGTTAAGCATCTGAATTAGCTGCTTTGCTAAATGGGAACAGGCGGTGCACATTTCAATGGGAGACTCTTTATGGTACGCTTGAATAATTGGCTCTTGAACTCCTTTTGGCGGAGCATCTGTCCTGCTTACGTTTGGAATTTGGCCTGGCACAGTAGAGTAGGGTGGGAGGCCTTAGTTTTAGTTTTTTTCAATTTGTGGTTCAATCCCTTTTTCACGTGAGCATTTGAGAACTGGGTGGCATAGGAGTAAAGGGCCTGCAGATGTTGTATATCATAATCGTAGTTTTGTCTCAGAAAGCTTAGGTCCTTTTACCTGGTGTGCAGGCCCAATGAACCAGATCAGAGTAGTGGAAAGGAAAAGAGAGTTTTGACCTCCAAATAAAAAGTTTACCCAAAACCAAGTTCCAAATGGGCACATCCTGGCTTGAAATAATCCCCTTTTATATAATTTGAACAGCATGCATTGCGATGAACCAATCCGGGAAACACACATTATTAAAACCAATCATTAAGAGCAACATCATGCTTACATTTTCAGGAGTCATACTAACAGAGTTCAGCTAAAGGTTACAAGATAGACTAAGACCTTTTACTTTATCAATATTCCTCCTTACTAGGAAAAACTTTCCTAAGCCATTTGGTACCATGATCTTGCCCAGGGATTTCCAAACTTGGCAACCTTAAGAGTTGTGGACTTCAACTCCCAGAATTCTTCAGCCAGCCATGCTGACTGGGGAATTCTGAGAGTTGAAGTCTACAACTCTTAAAGTTGCCAAGTAGTTTGGAAATCCCTGATCTTGCCTATCAACTTAATGGTCAGGCATTTCTGAGCAGGAGACAGATGATCTGCCTCAAATTGGGTGTCATCTCTGCTTAACAAAGCAATTCAACTCCATACCATGCACTATAGTGATGGGCTAAACAAGTAATAGTTCAATATATGAATAACAGATAGTTTATCAATACACAAAATCAGGTTAAGGTCATGGATTGGGCTATCTTTCACTAATAAACATAGCTACATGTTTATTATAGAGCCGTGCTGGCGCAGTGGTTAGAATGCAGTATTGCAGGCTCATTCTTCAGACTGCCAGGAGTTCAATCCTGACTGGCTCAAGGCTGACTCAGCCTTCCATCCTTCTGAGGTCAATAAAATGAGGAGCCAGATTGTCGGGGCAACATGCTGACTCTGTAAACCGCTTAGAGAGCACTGAAAAGCACTATGAAGTGGTATATAAGTCTAAGTGCTATTGCTATATTGGGATCAGATTTAAATGGGTGTCTTCCTTAGTGCTGGGAAAGATTGAGGGCAAAAGAAGAATGGGATGACAGAGAATGAGGTGGCTGGATGGAATCACTGAAGCAGTAGGCATGAGATTAAATGGACTCCAGAGGATGATAGAGGACAGGAAAGCCTGGAGGAACGTTGTCCATGGGGTCATGATGGGTCGGACACAACTTCGCAACTAACAACAACAACAACTTCCTTAGTGACCACTTGTGGAGTCAGCCAAAATGTTAGTCTAGATCTTACATAAGACTGAGACTGATGAAGAGCTGAGGAGAACCTGAAAACTATAATTTTGATTAGAGTTTGGATTCCAGGGTAGCTAAATAAAATATGGATAAATGTTTGTTTTTATATTTACAGTGTATTTAACTCTGCTGCAGTGAATATATGCTTAAAAACATGGAAATCAAAACAATGCAGTCTTTGTGTCTATGTAGGATTAGATGACCCTAACCTAAATATAGGTGAGACTCCTGGGAGGGAATTGATGAAGTCGAATTGCTTCCCGCTTGGCATTGTTTTGTTTTCCTCAACCCTTCAGTTGGAGGCTTGGTGGGTATTTAATCTGATTTGGAAGATGCTACTTCTGGAATTTTTAACACATACGTCTAAATTTAAAGTAATCGTGTCACAGTAGATTGGGAATGCCATCCATAACCTTAGACTGTGAATCCAATTCCATTATTCATGCAGCAGATGTTGCAAAGGCTTCTGCTTGGACAGCAGCTAATTCACTCCTGGCATGCACAAGTCTGCAGAAGCAGAGTGGGACTGTGTTCAAGGCAACCATTTTGTGCATCTGCTTTTGCTGCAACTCACTTTGGTCTTTGGGCAGGGCCGGTTAGCATTATTATAACAGTGCAGATTTCTTCACAACTATACCAAACAAGTTCAACAAACTGTCTTACTGGTATTTCATTTATTTTTACGCTGATTCCCCACCCCCCAATTATCAGAATTCCAAGATTAGAGCAATGATCTTTTACTGCAGAATACGAAATATGAAACAACTCAAGAGTTGTTCTACTTATTATGAAAACCTTATGTGCAGAACCTACTCAAGCCAAACGTTTATTTAATCCAGCTATCAATCTGCAATGATTTATTTTTCTCCATTTGACAACTACTTGCCTTTCTCTCCTCTCTTTTATTTCCATTTTAAATTGCAAAGGATTGCATTAAGCACACTTGCATAGCCTTATAAATTACAACCCATTAAAACAATGATAGCCCTATTTTTAACAATGCTTGCATACTGCAGACTTTCCAACCAGGAAACAAATGCACCACTGCAAAGCACTCATTAAACTCATATGGATTGTTGAGGAGTTAAAACAATATAGAAATCAGATTATTGTGCTGCTGATTGGCTTCTGGTAATTGTCAACAAAAAGAAACGGGTAAGAGATACAATATAAATTTTATGGACCTAAATAGCAATAAAAGCCATTAAGCAACTGTACTAATAACTCATCTTGTTGTTGCAGCATAGCTCCTTGGACACTCTTATTGACTCTTAAAAGCTTTAAATGCAGTTTTCTATCTGAATTGGCTTTCATTTTTCGATAATGAGTCTGATATCAAGTTATACCATTTATTCAAGAGACTGCTGAGCAACTCTGTTAAGATTTCATCCTTATTTGTTTTGAGAAAGAGAGCTTTGTTTTAGTGTGTTAGGTTACTGATCCAGTCTGCCTGTGTCTCCCAAATAATAGACTTGTGCAAAGGCCATCCAACATTACAGATTTTTTTTTAAAAAAACTATGCAGACAAAGGACTCCTTAGCTGTTCTTCCCAGAAAACTTTCAGATATGAATCTAATAGAAAAAGTGGGCTGGATTAGAATGCCATCCAGATCAACTGAAAACTGAGCTAAAGTCAATTCATTAAAAGCATTGCAGATAACCCAAAAGAAAAAAAAAACCTTGTTATTATTCATTTATGTAATTTACATCCTGTCTTTCTATCAAGAAATAACGCTTAAGGCAGATAACAATAACTATTTTTCTTTTTTTAAAAAAAAACCATACATTTTAAACATAAAGTATAATTATATAATTACGGTAAAACAAGCAGCACACATCAACCGAGGAGTGTTTGAATAAAAACATTTTGCCTGCTAACAAGAAAGATACAGAAAAGGAAAGTCATAGAAGAGAATATTTGTGACTCAGGGTTGAACTGTATGGGTCCTTGGTGCTCTCTGAACTTGGTTGTTTCCTTGCAGAACCCAACTCGGTAACATCATCAGTGCTAGAAGGAAGTGCTAGAAGGGAGTGGGGCTCTAGCCCTCGTGATGTAAGCCACTTGGGTAATGAAATGAGAGCTCAGAGAGCATCAAGGACCCCATAGCAAGGAAAGCGGGTTTTTTTTTAATGATTTATTGAGCATCAATATCTGAAAAAGATATTACTCCAAAGTCAAGCAAGGTCAGAGGAGAAATTTTTCCTTAGGGGGGAAAAAGAAAGAAATCTTCTGAAATATAAGTACTTCCAGGGACAAGTATAAATCACTTGTGGTTCTTTGTCAAAACCTGTGTGATGAACACCTCCTCTCCGCAAGAAGCATGTTCTGTGTGCATATTTTCAGTCTACTGTGCATTTCAGTGACTAATAATTTCACACAATTTATTGAATACAACAGTCAGATGTGGAAATGTCTTCAATTGGAATGTAAAGTTGGATGCTATGTCTTTTGAGAGCAGAAATATTTCTACTCTACTGTGCCATAATCCAGTTTACATATTTCCCAAGTGAGGTAACATAAAGATAAAAGACTTAAAGGTTTAAAGAAATTCTAAGAAGCAGCAGACATCAGCAATTGACTGCACCACGAATGATTTATTGTAAATTACTAATTATAACCCACTGAGAGTCAACTGATTATGGCAGGCTAAGTCAAGAAAACAAACAAAACAAAACAAACAATACTGGGGAGGTTTGCTGGAGATATTGGGGGTGGGGAAATTAACTTTCCTACCCTCCTTCCTACAAGAGATTCCCAATGAGTCCTTGCTTCCACAGACAGAAATAAGTCTGCCATTCATAGAGAACAACCCAGGATTTAAGGGAACATTTCATCTTGTAAATTGTCAGGCTTTTACTCTGTTCAGCTTTCTTTTAATTAGAAACTTGACGAATATTTCCACAAACGTTGTGGAATTCTAAATATGTTTAAAGCCAAACATTCTGTGTGTTGTTAGTAGCTTAAAACTAAAATAAACTGAAGTTCTCTCTTGAAATTTGCTGAATCCTAGCACAACTTGGGCTGCCTAGTAACAGTAACAGACTTGGAAGGGACTTTGGAGGTCATCTAGTCCAACCCACTGCTCACTCAGGAGACCTGTACTAGGGATTTGAACCATGACCTTTCTGATCGACAAGCTCAGTGTCTTAACCACCGAGTCACCTAGTCAGGTAAATAAATCTGTACATCTGCAAGTCAAACAGGGTCATTCTGAAGCAGCATCACATTTAGATTTGTCTATAAAACATATAAGTAACCTAGAACTAAGGAGAAATTTCCTGACAGTGAGAACAATTAACCAGTGGAACGACTTGCCTTCAAATGTTGTGGGTGCTCCACCACTGGGAGCTTTCAAGAAGATGGACAGCCATTTGTCTGAAATGGTGTAGGCCAGGGTCTCCTGCTTGAGCAAGGGATTGGACTAGAAGACCTCCAAGGTCCCTTCCAAGTCTATTATTCTATGTTCTATATTTATTTTCATTACTAAAGCATTTACCATATATACCACCAAATTCTAAACAACTCCAGGCATTGGTAAAGAGCAAAGCAAGACTTTTCTGAGATAGAGCGATGGACAAATTCTTTCAAGGCTTGCTCAGAATAGCTCATCAGGGATTTTCCATACATAGTATCTTGGAAAAGGATGTTGAATCTTAAATTGTAGCTTTCCCTCATTTGTTCCCTGATCTTCGTGTTTCCATAGTGACCAATTTATTCTGAAGAGCTTGCTTGCCTTTATGGCATTTATGTTGTTTGCAAATAATAGTGCCTCACCCTGGAAGCCAGGAAAGACAACCAAAGGCAGCAGTGGCAATCCATTGATGGATTGTTGTCAAAAAGTCTGCATGTTATGTCCAGTGGCTGAGCTCAGTTCAAAGGTATATCAATTAATTTAGTTGACTTCAGCAGCTGAAGGTATCAATATAGCATTCCCTCATCTATATTTCTGTCAACAATATCCTTGTGAAGTTGTTCCATATCACCCAGTGAGTTTCCATGGATGAATATAGATTTGAACCCATGTCTCCATGGTCTTAGTGCAACACTTAAATCATTAGTTCTAGCTCCTTACCTTTACTCGTTTTAAACATATATTTGTCAGATTCTCTCCCTTAAGCCACCTTCAGATAAAAATATTTCATTTGGTGTGACTGAACCAGCCATTTTCCATAACACTTAATACAACTCTCCTTTCATTTTTCAAAATATTTCATATGTTGGATTTGTTGATGAAATCTAGCAGTCACAGGTGGCCAGAGAAATGGAGACTTACAAGAATTCACAATGAAGATTTCAAATCTTCAATTACCTCTCTTGGTAGGATTGACAAAACAGTAGAGCTGTACAACAATCTGGATTTGAAAAGGGAAGGGGAATTTGTAGCTTGTGTGGGCATATGCTTCAGACCTCTCAATACCTCCTTACATCCATTGTGCTTTTTCCTGCCCCACTGCACAAATCTTTTAAACATTTGCTGGTAAACACAAAATGAGCCTTCACCCCAAAGCATATTCCCCCTTCTGAATTCGGATTATTACACAACCATATGAAATAGTATAAAATCACAATACTAACACCTGGACTATAGTAAAACTTTGTGAAAGTTTTACTGTGCCACCAAGGCACAAGAAGAGCCTTGGTGGCACAGCTGACTAAGTACTGTTAAAGTAGTACCAGCTGCCTGCAATTACTGCAAGTTCAAATCTCACCAGGCTCAAGGTTGACTCAGCCTTCCATCCTTTTGAGGTAGGTGAAATGAGGACCCAAATTGTGGGGGCAATAAGCTGACTTTGTATAAAAAAGAACACCGCTTAGGGGCCCCCGAAAGCCCTACTAAGCAGGTATATACAAAAGTATGAAGGCTATTGATTAATGCATTGTAAGCCGCCCTGAGTCTCTGGAGAAGGGTGGCATATAAATCAAACCAATAAATCAAACCAATAAATAAATTCCCATACCCCATATATAGATTATGTTGAACAAATGTAATGTCTTTGGGTTGATTTAAACTAAGCCAAGATATGAAAATGAGGAAAACAAGAAAACTTCATCAAAACCTTCAATTGCTACAATGTTGTCTTCCTAAAGCCCCCTGCTTCCTTCTTTGCTCCAATTACAATTTCTTGTACTAATAGACTTTATGTCCAGTTTTAGAACCAATTCTGAGAAAATAAGCTTGAAAGAAGGTCAAAAATCCTTCCACCCACTTGGATCTTTTCCTCATACCAGTACATCTCTTTACAAAACAGGTTGTTCTTTAAAACATACATCTGTCTCTAGCACATTTAGTTGGACAACAAGCAGACTCTTTGGAAAGAAATCAAGGAAAGGAGAGAGAAAAAACAAAAGACACCCCTCCCCCAAAAAGGAACGGGGTGGGGTAGGGAAGGAATCTTAAATGTCAGCCCCTTTTTTTCAGTGATAACAGTTCTAGGATAAATCAGATCAATAACTATGTCTGTGCATGTATCTCTCCTGCTCAGCTTTTCCTCATTATCTGATTATTCCAAAATATAAATAAAGACAGAGGAGGACAGTTTTACGATTGGGAGAACTTTGTGTCTATTTTTAGGGTCCCATGCTATAAATAAATAGAATGGAGGACAATTCTTGTGATTGAGAGAACTTTGTGTCTATTTTTAGGGCCAGAATGATCACAGCTCAATGACAGAGCATAGATATTGCAAAACAGAGCTGAGGAAAACCTCTGTTGAGATCATTGTAAACTTCTTCTCATCTATTATGTTTCATGAAGGTGGGGAAATTAGTGGTCGTTAGATGCCTTTGTATATTTTTATGCATAAAGCATGATTCTATTAGAGTCTTCCTTCATAGATATGCTGCTCAGGATAATGTGTAATATCTTAAAAAAAGAGAGAGACCAAAGCACAGATCCCTAAAAAGGATCTTAATTTGCCCATTTTTAGAATAGAATATAATAACAGAGTTGGAAGGGACCTTGGACGTCTTATAGTCCAACCCCCTGCTTAGGGAGGAAACCTTATACTACTTCAGACAAACGGTTATCCAGTCTCTTCTTAAAATCCAGTGTTGGAGCATTCACAACTTCTGAAGGCAAGTTGTTCCACTGATTAATTGTTCTAACTGTCAGGAAATTTCTCCTTAGTTCTAAGCTGCTTCTCTCCTTGATTAGTTTCCACCCATTGCTTCTTGTCCTGCCCTCAGGTGCTTTGGAGAACAGCTTGACTCCCTCTTCTTTGTCGCAGCCCCTGAGATATTGGAACACTGCTATCATGTCTCCCCTAGTTCTTCTTTTCATTAAACTAGACATACCCAGTTCCTGCAACCATTCATTGTTTTAGCCTCCAGTCCCTTAATCAACTTTGTTGCTCTTCTCTGCACTATTCCTAGAGTCTCCACATCTTTATTACATCATGGCGACCAAAACTGGATGCAGTATTCCAAGAGTAACCTTACCAAGGCATTATAAAGTGGTATTAACACTTCATGTGATCTTGATTCTATCCCTCTGTTTATGCAGCCTAGAACTGTGTTGGCTTTTTTGGCAGGTGCTGCACACTGCTGGCTCATATTTGACAGGGTTTTTCAAACTTGCAATGTGTGGACTTCTAGAATTGCCCAGACAGCATTCTGGAAGTTGAAGTCTACACATCTTAAAAGTTGCCAAATTTGAAAAACACTGATCTATCAGAACATCTAGCTCAGGGGTATCCAACCTTGGCAACTTTAAGACTTGTGGACTTCAGCTCCTAGAATTCCCCAGCCAGATTTGCTTTGAAATCCGCAAGTCCTAAAGTTGCCAAGGTTGGACACTCCTGGTCTAGGTGAATGTATTTTCCTTGTGTTCCGCCTCCACAGTTCTTTCCCTCACTCTCTGAGTGGGTGTTAAATGTCTCCGTTTTGCTTTTAATTATCTATATTTCTTCACTCCTGCTTAAGAAAATGAATGCAATCCATAACCTTTTTAAACTTTATTTGGCCATCGTGTTTATTATAACAGTGGAACTAAAAATACAGTAACTAAGTTACCTCCTGGTGCCATCTGTTCAACAGTTTTGGATCACGCTTTTATGCAATGTTATTATATGGCTTTTCCAACTTTCAATTAAATTCATTTTGGCTTTTTTCCAGCCTTAAATTTTTTAAAAAACCCAACTTCCCAGAAAACAGTAACGGCTGTTAGAACGATGGGACACAGCTGACTGCGAATCTTCATAATTATGAGTATAAAAGATAACATATTCTAAAATTAAACTCATAAAAAAAGCAAAATTAAAAACTGTATCTGAAGTAGCAGGGCAGATAGGATCAATTCTGATTATATCTCGGAAATACTACTTATAAATTAGAAAAAGCTTTATGGAAAAAAGAAAAGTTGCACTTCCAATCTATTCTATTCTTGTTTGATAGTTTTTAAATTCTGTTTCATAGTTCTGAGAGTATACATTTGCTTTAATTTATAAACACACACACAAAAGTCAGGCCTCATAGGCCAATCTCAGTATGCTTTATTGTTTTTTTTCCTCAGAGAAAATATTTCTGTACTTAGGAACATTCAAAACCCCTGAACAAATGACTAAGGAAATGTTTAGAAGAAAATAGCCACTGATTTCACATTTCATCAATTTTAAATAATAAACTGTCTATGGGGCCTGACTTGTCTATGGGGCCTTCTCAGTGTATCTTTACTTTGCATAATGGAGATATAATAATAGAATACTGTAGTAACAATTTAATGCACAAATAGAATAGGGAAGAACTGTATTACTCCAAGTCAAACATAATTTTAAATATCCCCCCTTTACAAAAATAGCACTCTTCTGTTTAAAGGGAGAAAACTGAATGCCAAGACTAGGCTCATTACTTATGGGGAAAAAATACCTTGTGTATTTATTTCTTTTCATTGAGACACATTAGAAATGGAGCAGCATAGAGTAGTTTATTTTACTACATAAAGGATTCAAACACCACCTTTGTCTGCATGATTGTACAGCATTTCCACCTCTTGAATTTTATATTATTAGTAAAGCAAGTCCCTAAAACACCAGTGAATAGAGGAGCAATTACTTATTTTAGGCCATAGATCAAAAGTAGAAGCCTGAATGTTGAGGTATGCAAGGGAAGTATTTCTCAGCACCACTTTAAGATGAGATTGCAGCGCTGATTCCCATGCAGCTGAGCAAGTGTAAGATAAGAACTCAAAATTTCCCCCCCTTTTTTTAACTCACTGTCTTTTCCATGTGTACAAAACAGATAAACACAGCTGGGATTTTTTTGCCTCCCCCTTTTATTTTATTTTATTGCTGCTGCTGCTGCTGCTGCTTTTTCTATATTTCCAAATGACATAAGTACCATAGTCGATAATCAAAAAATCAGATAGATATGCAAATGATTGTCTTAAAATTCTGAATTAACCATTCGAGCTGGTCATATAAAAAAAGAAATGTGTGCATTGTGTTAAAAAAAACACTTCCTTCTGATGATGATGATAACATATTTTAAAAAGTTTGGATAGTGGATGAGGCAGCACTTGGAGAGAGTAGAATATAAGAAAAAGAACTGGAGAAGATAACAAAGTATAAAAACCTGCAAATAGAAATAGAACAACTGTGGGAAAAAGAAACAAAGGTAGTGCTGATAGTAATAGTAATAATACCAAAACAACTGGAGCACTGCTTGAACATAATTGGCATTGACAAATTCCCCATCCATCAATTGCAAAAGGCATCTTACTTGGAACAGCTTACACCCTATGACAATAACTGTAACACCATCAAACATCTACATCTGCCTATCCCAGGTCCCTGGGAAGGATTCAAAAGGTGAATAAAAATGCCAAATCTAGTCTGAACATCTGGCTACCTGCATTGAACTAACAATAACACTATAATCACATATTCATATTTATTATGACATTTCATAATGAGATACGTCTGGGGGGAAAACCTTCTTTTTCCTAGTTTCAGGATAGCCTGCTCCTACTTTTATTACCACTCTCAAAAACAATTAGACAGAATAATAGAGGTAGTTTTGTTGAAGATATGCTGACAATCACTAACAGTAAGATGCCAATAATCTATACACTAATGTTCTACTTAACATGGCTTCCATTAGAAAATGTTTTTATAGATATGATATTACTATCCCTATCCAAAATGAAAGCCCCATCCAAGACTATGGGCATGTCCTTCCCAAAGCCTTCATATTTAATCATATCAAGGTTGAATCAAGCCTTCCGTCCTTCTGAGGTGGGTAAAATGAGAACCCGGATTGTCGAGGACAATAGGCTAATTCTGTAAACCGCTTAGAGAGGGCTGCAAAGCACTGTGAAACGGTATATAAGTCTAAGTGCTATTGCTATTTAATCCTAATCATTGTCTACCTGCCTGATAGTACTGTTGGCCAACTTGACCCTCTCCATAAGGAAAACCAGTAACGTGCAGGCTCATGAAACAGGTTCATAACAGGTTTTTAATGAAAATTCAGGTTGCTGAATTTGCAGACATGTTTAGGCCTGTAGTGAGATTCAAAAAGCACCTCAATTCACAAGGCAGATAGCTCTACGCAAATCTATGCTAGAGAAGGCCCTCTGGAGCAGTCTTCATACAGCATCTGAAGCTGCCGGAAAACCGCCATTGTAGAATTAGTTAACAACTGCAAAAATTTCTATAAAGTTCTGTAGTCCTGCAGAAATAGAAGCTAAGCAAAGCATCATATTTTATGGGCAGTATAGTAGCACAAATATAATTTTGAAAAAGGAAAGGGGACTACTGATGTAGAATGTGGCTTGCCTGGACAGAGTAGAAATCCAGCCTACTGGTAAAGTAACATCTTATTATTGCTGGTGAGGATAAAGGAGAAAACCAGTGAAGAAAATGTCCAAAGGAAGTGGCATTCTCTCTTCAGATTTCTTTCCAAAATGAGAAACACTGGCGAGGTGAACATTTCTACTCTGAAATTAGTTCCTTTACATTCAGTGAGCCTTATTTATCAGCCCTTCAGCTTTAGATTAAATGTTATTCAACTAGAGAATTGAAGTGCTAAGAGAAAAACATTGTAAAAGCAGAAACAAGGGCAAACCATGCCTGGATTTTTTTAAAAAAACAATCTTATCTCACTGTCTCTTAATTGGGACTTTGCTCTTGCTTCTCTCTCTCTCTCTCTCTCTCTCTCTCTCTCTCTCTCTCTCTCTCTCTCTCTCTCTCTCTCCTCTCCCTCTCACCTTGTATGTGTGTCTATGTGTGTATAGTAAAAGTAAACATTTAATAATGAGCCCTAGAGAGAAAGAAGAATTAATGTCTCACTCTTTTTGGGGAAGGTTTTGGGAATTGGGTTTGTCTAGTCTAGTGAAAAGAAGGACCAGAGGTGACATGATACCAATGTTCCAATACTCGAAGGGTATGCCGCAAAGAAGAGGGAGGCAACATATTTTCCAAAGCATCAGAAAGCAAGACAAGAAACCCTGGGTGGAAACTAATCAAGGACAGAAGCAACCTAAAACTAAGGAGAAATTTCCTAACAGTGAAAACAATTAACCAGTGGGATGCTCCAACATTGGAGGTTTTTAAGAAGAGACTGGACAGCCACTTTTTCTGGAATGGTATATGACCTCCTGCTTGAGCATGAGGTTAGACTAGAAGACCTCCAATATCCCTTCCAACTTTGTTATTCCATTATTCCTAAATGGTTCATATCAGCCAGTGGTTAAATTCAATTTTTTTTACTACCAGTTTTATGGGCGTGGCTTGGTGCGTGGCTTGGTGGGCGTGGCAGGGGAAGGATACTGCAAAATCTCCATTTCCATCCCACTCCAGGGGAAGGATATTGCAAAATCCCCATTCCCTCCCCACTCTGGGACCAGCCAGAGGTGTATTTGCCAGTTCTCCGAACTACTCAAAATTTCTGCTACCGGTTCTCTGAACTACTCAAAATTTCCACTACCGGTTCTCCAGAACCTGTCAGAACCTGCTGGATTTCACCCCTGATACTAGCCCTTCTAAGTAGAGAGTCTAAAAGAATGAAGCTGGGGCTGATGTGTTTAGGAAAAGCAGCTGCAGTCACCAAGAGTGGGTGAGCTCATCCTTTCTCCCAAGGGCAGTAAAAGTTTACAGCCCAGAAACTTCAGAGGAGATTCATTTATTCATTTATTCATTCATTCATTCCCCCCATTCACAGTTTACTCACAAGTATCCACATAGTGTTCCAAATGTCTGGCTAATTGAGCCGTTTCCTGGCAGTTTTAGGAATCTGCTGACATCCATAGGCAGCCTCACTCCAACCAGGACCTTAATCTACAAAAGTGCAGGTCTCTTTGGTATAAGAGGGAGGGAAGAGAAAGACAGTCAAACTTTTTTCTAGCATAGTCTATACCAGTGATGGCTAACCTTTTTGCTGTTGCGTGCCAAAAGTGGGGAGAGTGTGGGGGGCTGCGGGTGCGGGTGCCCATATCCATAATTCAATGTGCCCCGCTCTCCCGTGCATGCGCATATGACCCCCCCACTTCCCCTTGCTTTTGGCACGCAATGGCATGGTTGGCCCAGTATGTCCATTTTCCCCCCTCCCTAGGCTCCAGAGGCTTTCTAGGAGCCTGGGGAGGGCAAAAACAGCCTTCCCCATCCCCCCGCAGGCCTTTCGGAGGTCAGAAACAGCCAGTTTCCTGACTTCCGGTGGGACCGGAAGGCCTGAAAATCAGTTGGCTGGTGCGCGCATGCGCGCTGGAGCTGAGCTAGGGCAACACTCACGTGCCCACCAATATGGCTCCGTGTGCCATCTGTGGCACCCGTGCCATAGGTTCGCCATCACGGGTCTATACTTAATAAAGTAGAGTTCTGGTATTTCTTTTGGTATCCATTTCCTGACCTGATTTGCCTCAAAAGGGTGATACATACAGAGCAATCTGTTTTGTTAACTTCTAGTTATTATTATCCATTCACCTTCTACATTAGCCTGCACCTGGTACTGGATCTGCAAATTCCCAAACCACAAGTTGCTAACAAGACCCTAGGTATGACAGGAGCACAAAAAATACTTTTAAGTTCTATGATTTTGTTTGCAGTATCATTTAAACTATTAAATGGATTGAGTGCTCTCAATGTAATTGGAGTTCAATTACAAGAAAGTTAATGCTTTTAGCTCACGCCTATGTAATCACTTGGTGGAAATCTTTTAAGATGGTTAATTCTTTAATTTGGTGTTCTTTTTTGGCAATATGCAGAAAAGAAATCTCCTGATTTGTGTCTACAAGCTATTGGAAGGCATTTTTACTTATCAGTCTTGTTTTTTTCTTTTCTTTACACGCAGAACAGTTTGTAATGTTTGTAGACAATAGTTTGAATTCATGTCAATTTTCTTGTGTTACATATTTCCTTTTGTGGATAAAGAAAACATGACACCTAAAAGACCCACCTATATCCATGGAAAAGTAACTAGAGTTTATCCGTTCTAGTGAAATTAACAGGTACTTAAGAAAGAATTTAACTCCGTCCTAGTTAAATTGCTGGACTCACTCTGCACTGTTTTCAGAATAATTTGTATATTTTGTTTCTTTACAGGAATCCATCTACAGTGGCCTTTTAAAATTTTATTTCAAATCAGTAGCTTAAGGCATTTAAAGAATTTTTTTTATTGTAATGGTATTATGAATTGTAGTTTCGGAATACAATACATTATTTCATGACATTCGTTTCTTTCTGATCAGCATGTTTCCCATACCTCCATCTCTTTTGCCTATAATTTTTAAATGTTTCTGCTGAGAACTCTTTATTTGGCAAATAATCACTATTTCAGCAATTGTGGCATGTAATGTTTGAGCCCTTGTCTCAAACAAAGTGTGAAAAAATTCAAACACTTTTTAGTGCTATCCCAAGAATTCTTGTTTTAATTCTGAACCATGTTTGGTTATTATTATCATTGTTAACATTATAATGAATCACAAATAGTCTTTCCATTTAGGCAGCTCTTAAAATGCTGATATAGTTGCACTTTTAAAAAAATCAGCATACAGCAATATTTCTTGAAGTGTGGTCCACAGTCTCATGGGCCTGCAAAATCAGAATTATTTGCCAGCCTATGCTGAAAATTAATATTAAAATCCCATCAAATTATCATAAGAAGCAATAGTGTCAGCAAATGCATCCATTTTAATTTTTTATATGATCAAAATATCAATAAATATAACCCATGCAAATAAAAGTTCCTTTTGGGTCCTCCATTATTTTTAAGAGTGGGAAGGGGGCCTGACTGGAAAAACAAAAAGTTTAAATAAAATTGACACACAGTATTTGGGTGACATTTTGTTTAGGTTACATTTCTGACCAAACTATTTGTTCCATCTACTGTAATTTAAAAAATCTAATTTCACAACCATTTCCTACCATAAGTCCTCGGCTTATGACCACAATTGAGCCCCCAAGAGCCTTGGTGGCACAGCAGATTAAAGTGCTGTTAAATAGCACCAGCTGCCTGCAATTACTGCAAGTTCGAATCTCACCAGGCTCAAGGTTGACTCAGCCTTCCATCCTTCCGATGTAGGTGAAATGAGGACCCTATATATTTATTGATATTTTGATTGTGGGGACAATAAGCTGACTTTCTATAAAAAAGAACACCGCTTGGGGGGGGCCGAAAGCCCTACTAAGCAGGTATATACAAAAGTATGAAGGCTATTGCTTAACGCATTGTAAGCCAACTTGAGTCTCCAGAGAAGGGCAGCATATAAATCGAACCAATAAATAAACAATAAATAAATTGCTAAGCAAGGCAATTGTTAAATGAGTTTTGCCCCATTTCAAGGCCTGTTTTGCAATAGTTGTTAAGTGAATCACTGCAGTTGTTAAATTAGTAACATGGTTATTAAGTGAATCTGGCTTCCCCATTGACTTTGCTTGTAAGAAGATCACAAAAGGGGATCACATGACCCCAGGTGATCCCATGCAACCATCATAAATACATGTCAGTTGACAAGAGTCTGAATTCTGATCACATGACTATGGGGACGCTATCATGTGAAAAATGGTCATAAGTCATTTTTTCCAGTGTCATTTTAACTTTGAATGGTCACTAAACAAACAATTTTAAGTCTAATCAATCTGATTTGAGTAGTGTACCTAAAATACAGTTTCACTTTTTTGCCCAGAAAAGGCATTATAATAGAAAGCTTAATCTGGAGCGAAGGTTTGAAATGGATAGAGATGCATCTATTGTTGGTCGTGACTGCATTTATTGATGTACAACACTCTTCTTACCTAGCATCTTCTAGGCAGTCATTTTCGTGAAATCCAGCACAACATTGCGACCCAACACTCCAATATCAATATACAGGGGACTATACCAGTGGTGAAATCCAATTTTTTTACTATCGGTTCTGTGGGCGTGGCTTGATAGGCGTGGTGTGGCTTGGTGGGTGTGGCTTGGTGGGCATGGCAGGGGAAAGATACTGAAAAATCTCCATTCCCACACCACTCCAAGGGAAGAATACTGCAAAATCCCCATTCCCTCCCCATTCCTGGGGGAAGGATATTGCAAAATCTTAATTCCCACCCCACTCCGGGGCCAGCCAGAGGTAGTATTTGCCGGTTCTCTGAACTGCTCAAAATTTACGCTACTGGTTCTCCAGAACCTATCAGAATCTGCTGGATTTCACCCCTGGACTATACCCAGGCCATTGCCAAGTAGCAACATCCAAATGTAGGAGCTTTCCAATCATACACTCTCTATTTTATTGTAAGAAAACAAAATCAAAAGCTTGCTTTGACAGCCACCATTTTAAAAAGCAACAATCAGTCATTCACCTTAAGAAAAAGTCACTTAACTAAAACCACAATATGGAGGTAGAATTGGAAGACCCCCAAATGTTTCTTGCATGGAGAGAGAAGCCCTTTGCATAAATAAAATCCCACGAATTAATCAATACTGGATAGAGGGATCCTTCATCATTGGTGCTCTCTAAACTTGCTTGTTTTCTTGCAGTCTTTTCATTACCCTAACTAGGTAACATCAGTGCTAGTAAGAAGCGCTTCTTACTAGCACTGACAATGTTACCTTGTTAGGGTAATGAAAAGTCTGCAAGAGAACAAGCAAGCTTAGAGAACACCAAGGACCCCTCATTTCAACCGTGAGCTACAAATATTCTCCTTTATTGATACTGGATAGGGAAGCCATTACTTTCCTAGGAAAAGGCGGGTGGACACGCCCACATTAGGGATAAGGGTTCTCTCACTTCCTGAAGGAATTATCAGCAATTTCAAGAGAGCATTTGAAGATGTAAGCACAGCCAAATGTCCATGCTTATTCATTTTTTAAATACCACAATATTCTTTTGAGAAATGTATAAGAGCTCAAATTACTACAACTCCTAGAAATGGCCTGAACTGTGTATCTTTGTAGTTATTCATGAGGCACAAGGCTCCTGCTGATGTTCATTCTGTAAACATGGTTACTTCATGGAGTTTCTTTGTCATGCATATGTTATTTTAGTTATTTTATGAGAATTAATGAGGGAGAGATGCTCTTTTTTTCAGCTACTGCAATAATGTGCTCATTTCCAGATCTTGTATTAGTGTGGCCAAAACTTAATTATTTGGGAATACAATTTATTCCCTTTTTGCTTTCTGAGGAAGAAATTAAATGGGGATGTTTTCCCAGTAATTGATGATCACAATGGTTATGATATCCATATCCATATTAGGAGGAAGAAAATTTAATAGCTCTTCCTGAGGAACGACTCCAGGCTTTCTACACTGATCAATCCTCATAATATTTATATGTCATCTATTGTCAGGTGCAAGCAACCGGATCCATATATGAAACTTTCCATTCAATTGTTGTGTTCTATCTATAATACAAGAATCTCCCAGATTGCTTGCCTTCTCTTGGGAGCAAACAGATAAGATCCCATGGAACCTAGACCAGAATCAATCCTAGGTCTTTTGTGGTTGCAAGGCTAATAGCCCACTTGATCCTTCCTCTTTGCCTAGCTGGCAGTTTCCCAGCAAATATATACAGAATCCTTAAGAAAGTATTTTAATCACTTTATATTCCAGGCCATGAAACAGTAAATTAATTTTCTAATTTCCTATCTCAACATACCCATGAAACATAATCCAGAAGATGATGTCGCAGATAATTGGAGATATTGCACATCTAATACTTTGTGAAAACCCACGTAAATATAAGGCAAGCACTGAAGGAAATGAATATGTATTTGGGGAGGGAGAAGGAAGAGAGAACTATAAACATTTAAACAGAGTATATCTGGAGCAATAGTCTTGTGAGAATAAGTGAGAATGAAATGTTGATAAAATCCTATGAGATTTGTAGTAGAAACACAAAGAAAGCCATCGATTTAAACCAAGAGCAATTACTTTGGACTAAAAAATAATAAGGACAATTAGATATTAGCTGAGAAACCAAGTCCCTATATAAGAAGGCTCTTTGTAACAAAAAGTCAATACTACAAAAATTTGACATAGTTCTAGTCTTAATTATATGCCCATTAGTTTTTTATAACCCCTTTCCTATCTTACTACTACATTTCCTCTCTTCCCTACATTCATTAAAATGTGTGAATAATTCAGAGGGGTTTTCTCTCACCTAAATTTCCAGTGTGTTAGTTTTATCTGATTAAATTAATTTTAAAATATTATCATGGGAAAAAAATGGATGCCACCAATTGTGTCTGCCCACCAGGGAAATTTGAATCAGTTCTAGCTACTGGAGATTGAACTCTTCCTCCCTAAAATTTTACCCTGAAGGTTCTCCCCCAATATTATATTCCAGAGGACTAGGAAAGCTAGAGGACTAGAAGAGAGGATAAAAACATCTAAAGGATATGCAGGTAGAGAGGAAAACAGGGTTCCTTTTCTTTTTCTTATATATTAGCCCATTCATACAGTGTTGGCTTTTGGCCAGTTTATGTCCTGCAATACTTATCCATATTACTGTGTAACCATTTTCTAAAACAGTTATTTATCTCTACAGATGATTACAGCCAGCTTTTGATGAAAGGAAATTTTACTTCAGCTTTGCAGACCGAATGTTTTTTAATGACTGTTCATATAATCATTTAATGAAATACTTTGCACCAACATTATATTAGAAAATACAACTTTATTACAACTGTATTATTGTTTGTAATAAAAACTTCCATCATCTTCCTATTTTGTAAGTTTTCTATAAGTTGGGTATGTATTGTTTTTTTTTCATGCTTTTTTTTTTAATCTTCACTTCCAGACCTGGCAGCAGTATAATTTGAAAAAGTTTCACTTTTGTACATGTTGCATGATGATTTCTTAAAATTAATGCTTCGGTATAATTCCTCTGGAATCAGGTTCTTTTTTTTACGCAATGGTAGCCCCTTCATTCTCCTGAAGCTGCTCCTTCTCATATTTCCTGTTGATGTGGATGACAGCTGTGAAATCTTTTTAGAGAATCTATATTGATTTCCTCTTAGAAGGATGGGGGTTCTTGAGGGAAAACAGCTGCCATCGCTTTAGTGCCTTTTTTCTCTGCTACTCTACTTTGTATCTATAAGATGGATTTTGATGCAACCCTATCAACTATTAAATGTTATGGAACAGATAGGCATCTCTATTTCTTCTTGAAGCTGATTTCTTGAAGTGTCAACAACTACACTTTGTTTGGTGGAAAAATCTATAATCGGAACCAAGCCTAGATCCCAGGATAATTCATGGATCAAATTTCCACAGAGATGTTTGGATGCTACAGGACTAAATAGTAATGCTTGCTTGATTTGGATTGGTATGCCAATTGGTTTGGGTTCCCAAACCAAAATGAGCATAGTTTTCAGATGATACTTGGTATATATTCTCTGTGTACAATACAGAGAAATGATTATAAAAAGGCCTACATTCAGGGAACTCTTGCTCAAAATTTGTATCAATGAAAGGGAATATAATATATTGTTTACGGAAAAACATTTTCCAAAAATATCTGTATTAGGGAAAATAAACATGCCCCAATATTGAATTTAATAAAGTTTATTTCCAAACTGGGAGCCAATTTGGTGTAATGGTTAATGCACCAATCTAGAAAATGGGAGAACCTGAGTTTCAGTCCTATTGTACCAGCTGGATGCCCTTGGGTCACTCACTTTCTCTCAGCTCAGGAAAGAGGCAATGGTGAACCACCTCTGAAAAACATTGCCAAGAAAACTGCAGGGACTTCAGCAGGCAGTCTCCAAGAATTCAACATGACAGAGTAGAAGCTAAATAAATAAATAAATAAATCCAGGTAACTTGGAAATATCCATTTCCTTAAATGACCATTTTGCTACTACTGAGTGCTACTTTAGGATTAGCTACAACAGACCAAGAATAGGTTAATTCTAATCCCATTATGCAAAATGTGACATTCATAAATGAGCAGTACCTACGTTTCCCTGCTGCAGGGCAGAAAGTAAATTAAAGGTTTTATATGATTGAATAAAGGCACCTGATAGTATCTACCCCTCCCCCATGATTATTTAGAAAGAGTCTTAATAGTCAAACTATTTCTCCTTGCATAAACAACTCTGTCTATACTGTAACACAGTCAGTGGTGGGTTGCCCCCAGTTCGGACCAGTTCTATAGAACCAGTGGGAGGCTCCGCCCACCGACCCCAACATTAGGAAGCTTCTACGCATGCGCAGAAGAGCGTGTGCACGAGCCCCATTGAGAACCGGTAGTAAAGGTAAATAGAACCAACCCCTGAACACAGCCCAACAGTGATAAACCTGCAGAAAGTCAAAAAAGTACAAATCCATATGGATGATTCCTTAAATGAATGTACCTTTCATTTGTTACCTCTCGTGCCAGAAATTCTCCAAATCTGGATAATCAGTTATCATGTAAACCCACATATAAGCTGTTCTGTAAAGAAACAACTTGTTTCAAAGCTGGTATTTTGAGAGCAGACTCTTTTTGCTATTTTAATATGTTTCTCCTGACTTCCTTTATTTTAATATTTAAAAGTTATTTTTACTTGTTTTTCTTTCAGTTTGGTTTCTAATCAGTAAGGCTTGAAATTCTAAACTTATGGATGAAATCTTACTTTCTATCCTTAAATATACTTTTAATTTTTTTTTCTTTTATCAATTCTGCTTACATAGTCTTAGCTAGAGTGCCATATCTGGGCTTTAGAAATCTGGATTATCATTAAGGGTAGCAAAGAGATCAATGGTCATCTTGATATCTGCACCTCAGATACTGTACTATAACCCCAAGATTAGGAGCAGCAAGTTTCTTTTTTGTTGAGTAGCCAATACTTTAACTAATAGCAACCTAAAAAGAAACAAAATAACCAAAACACTTCCTCACCAGCAATCAACACCCAGATAAGGCAAGATTAACACCAACATTAACGCAATAACAATCAAGAAGCAAACAATAGTCCAATCAAGGAACTGTCATCTCAGACAAACAAGCTAACAGTTAAACAACAGCCTAATCAAGGCACCAAAAGAAGACTCCCACCAGCACTGACAGGACAAACCACTAGGCTATAAAAAGAGAGCAAAACCCCTACACCCTCCGAGTACTGATGATGTTACCTAGTTGGGTAATGAAATGTCTGCAAAAAAATCAACTAAGCTCAGAGAGCACCAAGGACTCCAAGATACTTTAACAGTCAGAAGTTAAAAATGGGGGTTTTCCCTATAGAATCCCTAGGTTGGAATTCAGGATTGTTTACATTTTTAGCAATTTCAACATGTGATTGTTTCCAGAGACAATTCTATTTTCCCCCCATCATTCCTATAATAATAAATAATGATAAAGCAGAAATATTCTTGTTGGGGATTTTACACGAAAAATATAGTAAGGGGAATGCATATTTAATTATCCATATATTAACTGCAGCTAGAATTATATCTGCAAAAAAATTGTAAAATTGAAGAGATCCCCACAGATGAGAATGTGATCAGGAAAATATTAGAATGTGCAGAAATGAATAAACTAACACTAGCAATTAAGGAGAAAGAACAAACTGAATATTATATGACATGAGACTTATTTTATCAATGGTTAGATAACAAAAATGGAAGTTAGAAACAGGGGAACAAAAGGAAAAGATTAGTGAAATAAAGAACATATGTTAAGAAAAGCAGGTATTATGAGTATTATGTTTAATATTATCATTTTAATATTACAGAATTAATGTTAATGCAATGAATATTGTTGTAAATCTTGATTTTTTACAAAGATATTTGTACCCGGATGGCACACTGTTTAATTGAAGATGGAATTATTATATTAACAAATAAAAGAATTATTTAAAAAAAAAAAGTATGGTCCATGATTTGGTCCAGAATTCTTCCTGGTCACTTATCCAAACACAAAACTCTTAATTACGGACTATTCAAGAGAATAAAAACACTTTTAGTAGAACTTGCTCTTGCAACATGCTTGTTGCTGATGTATAAAACGAGTATCTACTGAAATACTTATAAAAATCCTCCTTCGTTAGTTTTGTCACAAGTGTCAACAATATTTAAAAATAACAGGAAAATTAAATTTGTTTCCCCATATAGTTAGAGAGACTAAATCATGAGGCAATTAAAATATGCTACGACTTAATCTAATGCATAAATAGTACAAATATAATTTTAAAAAACTTGGTTGCTATGTCAGAGGTTTTGTTTTTTTTTGTTTTTTGCTGAATTATGTAACAATTTGAAAAATAAATATCTTCACTGTTCTTAAATGTTCTAAATGCCTGGTGCTGTAGAGATGCAATGAAAACCTCAGATTTTCTGCTTAAATCTCTAAATTAAGGAATTTAGTACAACCTGAAAAAGATCTGCTGGAAACAAATCCAAGCTGCAAAAATTAGAATTCAGCAAACAGACAAGAGAAGTCTAATTCTGACAGAATAATTATCTAAGTAGCCTTGTAGTAGACTAGATCCAGAACTTCAATAATATATCCAGAAGATGTGCAAAACTCTAAGGTGTTTAAACTTTCTCCGCACAGATGCTAAACAGATGAGAGTGAATTCTACTCTGCCTGAATGGGATCATGATCAAACATTTTTAATATTTTTCTGTGTACTGTACTACATAGAATCTATATAAAAGTGCTGTTTTTGCCATTTCGACCCGTTTCCCACAGAAAAGAAAACACTGGGAGCCACAAAACCCTTCCTGTGCCTGACTATTTCTTGAGCGGCCACAAAACTAGCATATGCACATTAGTTGAATTAAATGTTCTGTTTTCTTCTGAATTGGATTTATCCATGGTTGGCCTACCGGGGGTTGAAAAGCTCAATAAATTGTGTGCTGGCAAATGTTGCATATTGGCACTTGTGACACATATTTTGAGTGTCAGGGAGCCACAACAGAGGGGTGAAAAAGCCACATGCGGCTCCAGAGCCACAGGTTGCTGACCCCTGGGGTAGATATACATAGCTACACGGCAAATACTAAGTCAACCGCTCGATGACAGCAAAAACATATAGCAACCTTGCTGCCATCTAGTGTTCATCCAGAAATTTTCAGCCCCCATGTAGGATGTCTACTTTGAAAACTGGAAAGTTCTGAATCTTTAACAAAATAAAATGTCATCTAGCAATTCTATGTATTTAATCATGCCTTTTGTTCAGGTACTCAAGACAGTATATATAACATTCACCTCTTGTTATTTTTCCCCTAGAACTATCCTGTGAGGGAAGTTAAGCTGAGAGAAATGACCGACTCGGTTATTTAAATGAGTATTTCCCTCCTGAAAAATCAGCAGCTATGAGTCTGTCTGGCAAGGTCTTTGAGTCAAGCTGGAGGAAGCAGATCCAGGGAGGAATGTAAATGAGTGCCTGGGAGGCTCAAGGTCTCTTTTTATAAATGACTCCTTCTTTATTTTAAGGCAGCCATAATGAAAAGAGCAGTCACTTCCAGGTAGGTTACCTTCCATGAACAAACAACCCTAGTATAAGCACAGTAGCAGGATGTATTGAATGTGCTTTAAAATGAACATCATTTAATTATGCCTACGACTTTCAGTATGCGGTATTAATCCTTAAGGAGAAATAACAGGCACCGTGTGCTTAGGCAGACTCTTGGGAGATGCTGCTCTGTCTTCCACCAAGCTTAAAATGAAGGACTGCATTATGTCATATTAGAATGCAAGTTTTGTGACACCTTAATGCCATTGTGCTTGCAGCTGTTATAAATAACAATCAACTTGCCAGATCAATTCAAAGAGGGTAAAATTATGCTGTATTAATCTATACACTTCAAGGTATCAGTTTAAGAACTGTGTGTTGAATGGTCTGTGTCTAAGGGTGGGTATCTGGAAAGCTCCTGTCCTTTCCCCCACCCCACCCTCTGGTAGCCCCTTTTACAGACGGTAAAATTGATCGATTGTTTTGCTGAGATCTAAGCCTGCCAGGAATGTTCAGAAGATGGCATAATGATGAAGATGATGATCATCATCATCTTGCAAAAACCTAAAACTATAAAAAGATTAAAAACTAACCATTATTTAAATATTTATGCTATACTTTTAATATTTAATATTAAATGTTGGACATTTTTGCTTATATCCATTTAAGTTATTTCTTCTGTTATTTTTAATTAGTCTCTGAATTATTTTCCTAAAAATGTTATTCCAAATATTTGAATCTGCCTTGCTATATATGTGCCCATATGTCAGGGAGCCATTTCTGCTGAGATCTGTTAAAATTTCTTTTATATATTATCAATTTTGTTGTTGCTGCATATTCACCTTGTATTGTTGGCAGAGTTTCACTTTTTCAAACTTGTTCCTGGTTCATTCATGCCGCTGTCAGCATATATTTTGATAAATTGTGATCCTCTTAATTTGCATTTTCTGGAATTATTCACAATGAAAGTTTCACTTTGAATTTTATTTTTAAAATGAAAACATTTTACTTTTAACATTTTCTGAATATTATGATATATCTCTGTCCAATACTTTTGAGATTTTTGCATGACCACCACATGTGGTAAAATGTTCCTTCTGCAATATGGCATTCCCAACATTTTTTATTTGTCCATTTTACTCCCAGACTTTTACTTTATCTGTAAAGCATTTTATACCAATTTCCCCTCAGATTATTGTTTGGAGCAAAATTTATTTTTTTTCTCAGATGTTTTCACTCAGATTTTCCCAGGAATAATCCATTAGGATTATTTCTTTGAATTTTTGCATTCACTTTATCATGTGATTTTTAATTTGTTTTGGCATATTTTTCATTTGTAAATGCATCCCACATGGACTATTTCACAATCATTATGTTGACCACATAATATGGAAGAATAATTTCTAAAACTTAAGTTATGGTCTAAATACCTTTAAAAAGTCTGTATCCATCATTTATTAGTAACCCATTCATTGGTCGTATAGGTGATTAGAGAAGGAGTCTGAAAAAGCATTGAGGAAAAAAATTATAAAAATAAAATTTTAATGTATTATTAAAAGGAGATGATATATAATCAATGCCACTGTCTAAAGCTAAAAAGTTGAGGGACAATATATATCATTTTTATTTTACAGGTGATTTTTTACTTTCAACCATTTCGTTAGTGACAGTTCGACGTTACAACAGCACCGAAAAAAGTGACTTATGACCATTTTTCACACTTACAATTGTTTCAGCATCTCCCATGGTCACACGATCAAAATTCAGACACTTGGCAACTAGCTCCTATTTATGACAGTCGCAGTGTCCCAGGATCATGTGATCACCTTTTGCAACCTTCTGACAAGCAAAGTCAATGGGGAAGCCAGATTCACTTAACAACCATGTTATAAACTTAACACCTGCAGTAATTCACTTAACAACTGTGGCAAGAAAGGTTGTAAAATCAGACAAAACTGACTTAATTATCTTGCTTAGCAACGTAATTGTTGGACTTTGTTGTGGTCATAAGTCATTGTAATGTACTCTTATAAGTCAGGTGACCTCTATATGGTTTGATCAACACATTCGTAAGAAGAGCTATTATCAGTCACATCAGTCAACTGATAATATATCACTGTTTTAATTTAGATTTGAGTTTCTAGTGTGGACAATATCAATATCTACCACACGAGGGCACATTGAAACAACTTATCATGAAAAAGTAGATGCAAGACTAGATATAGGGGCCTTTCTTACTTCCAAAGTAGCCAGTGGGTTCTTGCTTATAATAATAATAAAAGATAATAACAGAAACAAGAGATGAGAGAAGCAAATTGCTATTGGAAAAATTTATCCTTGAGAAGAGTGAAGCGTTTGTCTCCGACCTCACAAGAAAAAAAAATATATGCAAGGACAAATAGTTGTGCGCATAAGAGAGTTCAGTGAATCTTGTTTCATTAATTATTTGTAGCCTTGGATTAGTTTTGAGGTAAAGATTCTTGTTTGAGTGTGTTAATTAAACTTTAATGTAGCCTGGCCACATTCCTGTGAAGATCTATTCATATATTAGACTATAAAGTTCAGAAGCACTGTCCTCCACAAGGATTTTACACCCGTTTGAAACAGCTCCATACCTCCGGATCGGCTGCATCTACAAGTACCATCAATCCATTTCTAGCTCAGTGGCCATATATTTGAAACTACTCTAACGTTAACATTATTACATTTAATAAAATTTACATTATTTACTGTAGTTAATAAACTAATTATAAAACTAATTTCTAACTAGCTAACAAATCAGATAATGAAGTGCCCTCAAATTCCAGAATGCAGCACTTTGTTTTTAATTAATAAAGTTTTTTAAATGCCGCCTTCTGGAACTTAAGACTGTTTGATTATCCGATTTGGGCCTTCTGGGCTTCTGATTCTAGCAAATCTTTGGACAAGAGAAAGGCTTTGATGCCTTTTCAGTGTTCTCCCATTGGAACCACTGGGCTTCATTTCCACACAACTAGGCAAGCACACTGAACATGAAACAAGGCATGAGGGGAAGAAGTGCAAGCCATTTATTTTATGTCCTCTCTGTAGGAAGGGATCCTTGTTAAAAATTGCAGCAGCTCAGAGAAGGATGGTGGGTTTGGCTTCTTCTTCTCTCCATTTTGATTGTCCTGAAAAAAATCTCTATGGTCACCAGGAGTTTAAAACAACTTGATGACATGTAACCATTTTTTATTTTTTATTTTTTTGCATTTTGAGGCTGGTGGGTTTGAAGGCAATCAGAGATCATCTTCAAACTGCTTTTGAGGGCCTGATATGTAAAAGTAGGAGGAGCATGGACATGCTCTGTTTTTTGAGGTAGCCATAACCCAAGTTCAGTGGTATTTTCTCATAGCAAATAGAACCTGATCAAGGAGAGATTCAACCTAGAAATCAGGAGAAATTTTCTGACATTGGGAACAATCAACCAATGGAACAGCTTTGCTTCAGAAGTTGTGGGAGCTTCCTCACTGGAAGCTTTCAAAGAGAGTGGACTGCCATCTGTCAGAAATGGTGTAGGGTCTTGTGCTTGGGCAGGAGTGGGTGGGAATTGGATTAGATGACCTACAAGGTCCCTTCCAACTCTGTTATTCTGTTATTAGTCTGATACTAAATAAGCTAACTGTTGGAATTTACCTCTTTTCATGCATAGGGGGCTTCGCATTGGGAGTTGTTGGTAAGATTAATAACAGACCCCCCCCCCTCTCCAAATCATCCTACTGCCTCCCTCCCCATCTTTCAGTTAGGATTGAGTATTTGTATTTTTTTAGGATTTTATTTGCATTGTGTATAGGTTTTGTACAGTTTTACCCTTTTAACATGGTAAGCCACCCAGAGTTATTGTGTTAAGATGGCGGCCAATAAAGTTAATAAATAAAAATAAAATAATTTGCTAATTTCTGGTTCTAATCTCATAAAAGGCTACTCCCAAATTGTTCTGCTTATCTAGGGATGGTTGAACATTTGTTTGGTTTGCATTTTAATCTAAAGTTAGTTGTTAGAGGTTCACGAACACCACACCTACCGAGACAGCATTCACATACCACATGCGTGGTAATTCCATCCAGTAAGCAGTATATTCCTGATGATGGCCGAGAAGCAGCAAATATTTCTTTCCTCCATCTCCTTGCTGGCTCCTTTATTTCAATCTTGGCTAGCCCGAATGTAAAAAACGCATGCTTTGATTTGAGAATGCTAGCAGCTGCTCTGACAGCCACTCCAAACAGACTACTTGATTGATCATAGAGAACAAGAGCACCTGCTAAGATCCACAGGGCCAGAGTGGCAGTTTTAAGAGCCACTCAAGCATCCACTCTGAGAAGGCTCCGCTGTTGAACTCGAGCACCTGTGGAAGCCTGCGAAACAAGCTCTCAAGGACTACATTCAGCCTACAAAGTGCACCTTGCCACTCCATACTGTTTTAGCATTCAGTCCTTTATTGATGCATGCCATTTTTAAAAATTTCAGAGGCGCTTCCCAGTTCAAAAGATACATACAAAGCTCACAAAAAAAAAAAAAAAAGAGGAAGAAGAGGAAAACCATTTCCAAACACCCCACCCCTCCAAGGAGGTGAAGGTGAAGGTGAAGGTGAAGATATGTTCCAACTTTTTTATCCTCACAAAAATGAAAATCAAACGCCTATTCATTTGCATGCAGGGCTTTTTAAAAGAACTTAGAAATGTAGAAATGGAGAGGGACAAGCTTAAGGCTGAAGAATCCAGAAAGTGGGGAAATAGGATTTTCTGCATTTTGCATATCCCCGCATTTAAGCCTTCTTCGGTACACTTCACCATGGCTAGAAAGTGAGGTGTGTCTCTGTGCTATATCCACATCCACAAATGCTTCTGCAAAGAGAGAAAGATACAGAGTTAAAAGTTTTCTCCCTCTGAGCAGAAACTATCTTCTCCCAGGAAGCACAGAGCCCAACCGGCAATAAGTCTCACGACTGCATCAGACAACTATCAAGACTGGAGACAGAACAGCAGGCTGCCATATCAAGCCTAATTCATCTCTGTAAAGTCAGAGCCAAAGGGCAAAGGAAAAGGCTGCCGGTGGCTTTTTTCCAGCATTCTCACACAGAACTCCATCATTAACCGCTTTGCTACTGACTCCATTAAGTCCACTCCCCTGGAGCAAAAACACGCTGGTACACTGTGTGGTTGGCCTGTTTGGGGAAGTCCATTTTCAGCTCTCTTCAGTGCTGTTTGGTTTGCAAATTTAGAGCATCACAATTCACTGAAGATGAAATCTGCCAAAAGTGTCTTTTTTTGTCGCTGCTCTCAAAATAAAAGTTATTGCACTAGTTGACAGAGTTCATCTTTCTGTAAACCCCAGAGGCTGTTCTCAGAAACAAGTAGCTCTGCTCAGAGCAGTTAAAAGTTGCCACAGGAAACACAAGTATTGCCAGTGACGTTACAGGTAGCCCTCATTTAACAACAATAATCGGCACCAGAATCTCTATTGCTAAGCAATGTGGTCGGAAAGCGAGATGTCAGGTGATTGTTCCCATTGCTGTCGTTAAGTGACCATCACACATCGTTAAGCAAGAGCCTCCTCACAACTTCTTCCTGCCCGCTTCTAATAGGTAAAGTCAATGGGGAATTCAACAGGATGTCCCAAGTGTGTGTGTCAGTGGTGGGTTGCTCCCGGTTCAGTACAGTTCTATAGAACCGGTAGTAAAACCAGTAGGAGGCTCCGCCCACCCGCCACAACATTATCATGGGTGATCTGTGCATGCGCAGAAGCGCACATGTGCACAGTCCCATTGCGAACTGGTAGTAAAAGTACGTAGAACCCACCCCTGGTGTGTGTGTGTGTGTGTGTGTGTGTGTATTTCAGTTTGTTACAATGAATTTGGAACTGTATGTTGCCACTGATCAAAACTGTATTTAGATTTGTTACTAGAAATAGCTTAAAAAAGATAACAAGTTATTTAAAATCTCTAGTAAACAAAGGGCTTCACAATCAAGGTGGCCATTATCCCTTGCATATTTATTCATATGTAACCCTTGCTTTGTTCAGTATTCTTTTGAAAATGTTTTTAGGATTAATTATTTTATTGTTACATTGATATTTAATTTAAATGTATATAGTCTTCTATTTTCAAAGCAAAACATAAATTAACCTCCAGCATGTAAAAAAACAATAAAATTAAAAAATTAAAAATAAAATAAAATAAAATAAAATAGTGCAATCACAGGAATGTTTTCTGGAAACCCACTTCTTCTAAAGTCAACAAGGAGAAGGTTAGCCATGGGGAGATTGTTCCACAGCCACTGTCTCTACTATTAAGAAGTAACGATATTTAGTTTTGGCTACCCTCGTCTTCTGGGAGCATGCAATTATGATGAGTTTATTCCTTATTGCCTTAATAGGTGGGGCTGATATTGCTTAGAGAAAGCAGTTACCCAGCTGCAAGTCATAAAAAGCTGTATAGGTTAAAAACAGAACCTTAACCCTGACTGGAACTAAATTAGCAGCTATTGGAAGTCCTGTAATATCACAGTTGGATGCTCATGTTGGATGCCAATTAATCCATGTGCTGCTGTATCATGGACCAGTTGTTCTTTCTAAGTAGTCTTGAAGGCTGCCCTCATTGCTTGTGTAAGGAACATTCCAGGAATCTATCTGGATGAGGATCTGAGTTACTATAGCCACATCTTCCTGCATCAGCTAATTAGAAAAGTCCAGAAGACCTCAAATTGCAAAACTGAAATGTATTTATTAATTCGATTTGTGGGGGGTGATGGCTTAGTGGTTAAAGATGCTGACCTTGTCAGCTAGAAAGTTGACAGCCAAGGTTCTGGATCCAAGTGCCATGCGATGGAGTGAGCTCCCATTCCTTCCCCAGCTCCTATCCACCTAGCAGTTTGAAAGTATGAAAAACAGGTACCACTTCAGTGAAAAGGTAGTTCCGTGCACTTCGGCATATAGTCATGCTGGCCACATGACCACAGAAAGGATCTTTGGACAATGCTGGCTCCCTTGGCTAAGAAACAGAGATAAGCACTGTCGTATAGAGTCAGACATAACTGGACAAGAGAAACCTTTACCTTTACTTTTTGATTAAATTTATACTGGTGCCCATCTCACCAAATGTGACTTTGGATGCTGCACAGAAATGGAAGACCATTTGGGAAAGATCCAGAGTTTGCTCCTTCTATATTTTGGGGACTCTGGCCAAAGAAACACATTACAATTGTAACTGGGGAACTCTAGAAGCACACAGAATATGGACTGCTGGTCACATTCTCCCTGACCATGATTATAAAGTAAAGTTGATTGTAAAGCCTATAGAGGTATGTTCAGCAATGATCAGCACAATCTGGTAGACAGGCATCTCATTTGGAGTGCTGGCATATTCATGGTTAAAATCTGTCTTGCAGCTCTAAAGTGTAAGGTATTTGTGTGAAAGAGTACCAGATGTGAGCAGAGGAAATTGAGAGAAAGGGTAAGGGGCAATTCAATTTTGGCTGAAAAGAACTGATTGAAATAAGATTTTTCAAGCTAAGAAGTTCTCAAGTTCTCACTTTTTTTCTCAGTGCTGCAGTGACTTTCCTTTGCTGAGAAGCAAGTATGTGGATGTGTTCCAGATGTCTAGTGAAGAGTCATTAAAACCAGTCCTGCATGAGAATTCATTCAACCTCAAAGTGACAGGAGCACAGAATAAGTTACAAGCTTCCTCACAGTTAGATTGAGAGTTACACCACATCCCCACCTTATCTTGATGTCATGACACATTGGGGGCTCCAGAGCTAAAGCTTGCAGTATAAATGTTATTAGGTACCGGTATGTAGCTTCACTTGATCATATGTTCCTGGATATTAAATGAGCTAATATCAAATGATATTATTCAGTCAACCTTGGAGTAAGTGCTTTTCTAGGGGACTTTCTAGGTTTAAATTTAGCAATTTGCAAATCTGTGCACTAAATTGGCTTCCTTTGAAAGGTCTACATTGGCAGCATTAATTGATTTTAAACCCCAGAGCAGGAGTGTCCAATCTTGGCAATGTTAAGATCTGTAGACTTCAACTCAGACTGACTGGGGAATTCTGGGAATTGAAGTTCACAGGTCTTAATGTTGCCAAGGTTAGATGCCCCTGCATTACAGCCTCCTGTTGATAAATGTTTACCTTCTTCCTTGGTGCATAGTATTCATTGTTTCAGAACCCATGGCATGGTCTAGAAAATTACATGGCCAGGTTGATAGCCTGCCATCTCCATGCTTTTGTGATTTTTAACACTAATTTTGGTTCAGCGAGATTGGCCTCTATCTAAAATTTGGGAGCTTCACAATACAAAGATACAAAATATTTGTCTAGTAAATACATCACTAGACGAGATGGGCCAGGGGAATGTATGTATTGGATAGATATTAATGCCAGCATTATTAACTGCATAGTGTATATTCTCTCTCTGCCTCTAACTTTCTCTCTCATAACAGACTAGAAACTAGTGAGTTCAAGTCCTGCCTTAGACATGAAAGCTGGCTGGGTGTCTTTGGGCTAGTCAGTCTCTCTCAGCCCAACCCACCATATGGAGATGTTATTGTGTGGAAAAGAGGAGGAGGGTGTGTCGGATTTGGTCACCACCTTATTTGTAAAAATAATAAGGGAGGGGTAAAAATAAATAAGACAGACAGACAGACAGACAGACATTGGGTATGAACCAGTGGTGGGATTCAGCCAGTTCGCACCACTTCAGGAGAACCAGTTGTTAACTTTCTAAGCAGTTTGGTGAACTGGTTGTTGGAAGAAATCATTAGGGCAGAGAACCGGTTGTTAAATTATTTGAATCCCACCACTGGTATGAACTATTCATTGCCTGATAAATATTTCTGCAGCCTGTATTCCTGTCAAATCTGGATGCAGAAATTAAGTCATTCCACTTCAGCTAGCCAACATGGATCATTACCTGAGTCACTTTTGCAAATTCAGTTATTCATACACATCAAACAGACAAATTCAAACCTGCCAGCAGATATCATCCACCTCCCCTCTTTCTCTTTCCTTCTCTCTCTCTCTCTCTCTATATATATATATATCTATATGCACAGAAATGTTATTTTTTTTTCATGCAGCTCACACAAGGAGTCCGCTTCACATATTTTGCATTAGAGAATGCTTAACTGAAAGGCAATATATGTCTCTGTGGGTAGATAAAAAGAAGTATGCTGTAAAAGCTGCTTCAGAGATAATAATAGTATCAGCAAGACAAACGGATTCTGCCACCTTCTGGAGATTAGCTGCAGTGAAGACGAATATTACCCCCTCTTCAGCTGAGTGACACAAGGCACACTTTATGCCAGAGAAACACCATCCCTTCTGATTCAAACAGGAGGCTGATTACCTTCTCCTATAGACCTGTGTCAGTTTGGAGGTGCTTACATTAATTACTTTATCCGGAGAGATTGGGAAAAGCACCATAAGGTATCTCTATTTTCACAGCAATAATCAAGAAAAATGTTTATCAGGAGGTCCCAGGTTTGGCCTCATTTTTTATTTATACTGATATATATATAACTCAGATTTGAAAACTGATGGGATCTGATTTGTGATCTGGCTATCCTTATTCCACCTTGGAGAAGGGCAACAAAGACAAACGAAACAATTATCATCCCATCAGATATTTACCTCCTAACAGCAAGATCCATGCAAAGTGTTTGCACTGAAAGTAGTTTGAATAAAGGGACTTGGATAATGGCAAACTGGGCTTAATGCCACACTTCTGGTAGAAAAATACACCACATTTATCATGTTTGTTGGGAAATAGCCTCTATGTCTTTGATAAATTGCCATTGGGTTTCCTCGATTGACAAATTACACGTCAGTGCTAGCGTGAGAATTAGAAGCAACACAACAGCATCCTTCGCAACAGTGATACCTCGATGCAAGGCAAAGATGCTACTTAATTTTTATATCAATGCTATAGATAGTGACGCTATTTAAATACCATTGATATTCTATAATCTGCCCCAGATGTATTAAGGAGGGTATTCAATCTATTTTATTAGCACCATTTGCTGTCAATTAATAAAACCAAGATCATGGCCTTTGCAGAAAACCTAACCTGTTAGGCATAGGATTGAACAAGTGGCATGTTTATTCAGAGGTGGTTCTCCATGTAACTATTGAAACAACATAATTATACTTTACATTTTTTTTACTTTTTTCTGTTTTATATTTTTCACTCATTAAGCACTTGTTATACATTTTTAATAATGCATGTATTTTTGCATTTTGTTCCTTTTTTTAATGTTTCTGTTTCTTCTAAAGAAGAGAATAACTGGGGGATGGTATTTTGAAAATTTCTGCAGTGTGAAATTAGAAAATTGTGCCTTGTGGCAAAAGATTCATTCTTGAGGACCAACACTGATGAAGCATATTTCCCAACACTAATCTTGGCCAAGTTCTTCACTGCCAGGAATCAGAATAATATGTTATATATTATGCTGATTTGTTTAACATTTTTTGTAATCCATCCATGATTCCTTAGTGCAGGGGTATCAAACTCGCATTGTCATGTTGTCACGTGACATATCATGACTTTTCCCCCCTGTTTCCCCCCCCCCCAAAAAAACGGGTGGGTTTGGTCAGTGCGTAATGCATCCGGTCCACCGGTCGTGAGTTTGATACCCCTGCCTCAGTGGGCCCTATCCAGTCCAGGTTATTCCAGATTATCCCAGATTAAGTGTGACCAACATTATTCTCTTCTTTAGATTATAATAATGGAGAAGACTCTACAAGAATAATTTCTATGATTGAAGCACTTTACAATGTGCTTTTCTTATGACAACATCAGAAAAGCAATCTGTTTGTTTTTGTTTTTTTAAGGAGATGAGGTCATGGTTATTGTCAGTTTGGAAGCTTTTTTAAAATAAAATTTTATTGCTTTAACAATAATGACAGAAACATTAAAAAAAGGAACAAAACACAAAAATGCATGCATTATTAAAAATGTATAACAAGTGCTTAATGAGTGAAAAATATAAAACAGAAAAAAGTAAAAAAATGTAAAGTATAATTATGTTGTTTCAATAGTTACAATTCTACATACAATCAACTAATGCTTATATAACTATCATGATGTCAGTTTTGGAGCTTTGAAAGTTGTAATCTGAGTGAGGCTGAATGGATATAAAGAGTAAGGAAGCTCTTGTCCAGAGTAGGTGTGGGTGAGGAAGAATACGATGGGTTCATATTATGGATCTGTCCAACATGCAGTAAGCTTTGATTTTGACCTATTCTTCCCCGTGGATGATTTCATGAGAGGAGGTTTGGATGTGCAATGACGCTCATTTGTCATCACCAATGTACAAACTTTCTATAATTATCTTTATGATCTATTTGTATTCCAGTACTGTGAAGCTAAGGGCTAAATTTACTTTTGTGTAAATTGCTTGCTACAAAAAGTGTGAGAGAAAATTACATTTGTATACACACACACACACACACACACCCATACACACAGAGGACAACCTACAACTAATTGGGTTTTTCTTATCAATTTGAAAAACAGAATGATTACAGGTACATAGAAAAGCAGAAGGAGCAGGAGCAACTTCCAACTTCCTGCTGGCTTCCCCATTGATTTTGCTTGTGAGATGCTGACAGAAAGCATCAGAAACCACAATCGTGTGACAACTACTGATTGTGACAGCACTGCAGCAGCACAAGTTTGTAAATACAATCTTTTTGACAGATATGTATCTTCTTGTCCTGACTGAAGCATGTTGAGAACTTGATAATATTGGCAGTAGTCTAGGAGCTACTAGAGTTAGAAGTTTAAGCCCAATAATATGACCTCAAGCAAAGTCATCTTATCACTGTCATGTTCTTGGCAGAATAGGTTTCTGGTTAAGCAAGGTATTTGCTTGGTGCTACCTGAAATCCTAAACTATTTCCACTTAGTCATCTATCATAGTACATATGATCAGAGTATGACACTGCAATATCCTTGCAGTGACATGTGATTTGGATGATGTGAATAGTATATCAGATGAAGGTGTTTTCATGAAACAAATTCAGTACAGAATATTTTCTACGAATTAATAAATTGCTTTGAATATTTATTGTTTTATTGCTAAGAAAGGGCAAACGAATCATGTTATCACATCATATCTATATATGATTTTGCCTCTTGCAAACAAATGAGAGGGGGAAAAAGTCTAATACTAGATTTTCATATGTAGAATTGCTATTGCAAAGTACACTCATCAAGATGTGTGAGACAGAACAATTTACATTAGTATTCAGTTCATGAGTCATTAATGGAATATATCATGGTCAAAAATATCACTGCCATGCAATCTGAAAAACTCTTAAAGATATATATATATATATAATTTATCTAAACCTAACTAAACAGAATGGGCTTGGGCAATGCTTGGGGTTTTGGATGGATAGATAGATAGATAGATAGATAGATAGATAGATAGATGAGAGAGAGAGAGAGAGAGAAATGATAGACAGATAAAGATAGAAATATTACATTTTATATGCATGTCTTGAGAGCATGGATAGGAATAAACTACTTCTAGGATGATGACTATGATTTCTACTTGTAATATTTTATTATTGATGCAGCATAATAAAACATTAATAATGTTCTATGAAGAATGGAAACAAATACAGGACTTTTATCAACAATTACACTAAAAAACTGAGACTCTTGCTTAAATGCAATATGTTGTTACATGCAATAGGTTTTGCCAGGAATCTTAACATGTCAAGATTACTCCATAGCCAGCAATAATTTTTGTAACTGGACAATCTTAAAGCCAGAAACTTTAACATAAAGAGAAAAGGAGCAAAAGTGGGGTAGCTTGCGAGTTAGAACTGGATTTGATCTGAAGAACTGCATTTGAATGGGCTCCCAGTTTTAAGTAGAGTCTTCACTACTCAAATAGCACCATCTACTGCTGAACAGGCAGAGAATTTGCTGATGCTGTAAAATGGGCCCCATAGCAATCCTATGTAAAAAATAATAGTTAGGAATCTGGGGTTGAAAACCTCAGAAAAATATAATTTATTACCATGGCAATCTTTTGAGATTACAAATGAAAAATTGCAATGATTATATATGAGATACAAATCGTTACTTATATTTTGCTCCAAGTGCAAAGATTTCCAGGGGGTTATCATTTGATGAGTTAAAGCAAGTTAAATTTTAGCTATGGAGAGGCAAGACTTTGTTTTACCTTGTCCCAAAGGGAAAAAAACATTTGTCATTAAAACTTGCTTTCCTTGCTATAATGCAGGTGACATTTCTGTCACCTCTGATTAAGAACTTCATTAGGATAACACTGCGTGAACTGGGTATAAAATGCCATCCAAATACAGCAAAATACTACCTCTGCAATTTGAAGACAAAGACAAAGACAAAACGATGAAGATAAGGGGAATAAAAAATACAACAGCTTTCATTTGGGTCAGAGCGATGACAAGCCAGTGAATAAAAGTGAAGGTTGAATTATGTTCTCCTGCTGGGTAATAACCTGCAGTTCTCTATTTATATAGAACACTTTTTATAAATCTGCTTTTAGCACCTGTTGGTTTTATAACAGTTACCTAACAAGATCACATCATTCTTCCAATGCAGTCATTTCCTGACTGAACAATCAGATTGCCATTACATCATGACTCACAACTGATACCTAAAAAAGGGAACTTTCAGGTCTGACGCCTGTCATCTTTAGCTTACCAAATTCCCTTTGGAAATTGGGAGTCAGATTAATAAGAGTATTTAACATTTACAAGAGCACTTCAAAGGAGAACTTACCTAGGAATGTTTTATTTCTCAACCAATGTCCCTTATTCCCACTGGTTTTGTTTACATATGCGATGATCATAAACACATTCAGTTTCCATATAAATATGTTTCATGTATTCATGACTGATGTATGAAATCTACATGGGCCAGTGACCCATTCTTAGGAAGAAATCTATATTCACGGATGCAGTGATATCATTTTGTTTTAAATGGGAGGAATTATCGACGCTTCTCCTCAAAGTGTAGCAGTGTAGCAGCACTCTGAATGTTCCCTGACTTAATTTTTCCCTTAACTCTTCATGTATTTTTATGATCCCTTACATGTTCCTTAGAAAATCAAAATGGGTAGTAGTGCTAATCGTGTGGAGCTCCAAGTCAGACTTTCTATTATCCAGCTGGACTTCCCTTTTTGCAATTATTTACTTTTAGTTCAACAAAAAAAAAAAGTGTATCTCTTTGCCAGCAATTCGGTCAGTGAAAAAAAGGCAAATCAGGGTTTTTAACTATTAAATAACAAGTATGTTAAAATATTGTGGAAAGAGCACAAATTTGGCGAAAGTTATTTGAAGCAACCTTCCAGCATGTAAACAATAAGCCTAAATCACCGAGAATCATTTCAAACCATGAGATGGACAGCAGATAAATTTAATAAATAAAATAAATATAAATGTATATAAATAATACAGCTTGGGTTATTATTTAAACAAAGGCGTGGCAGTTTAAGGCATGGTTTAAGGCATGGAAGACAGATGTTCCATACATGGGTGCATTCTTTCTACCTGCTTGATATTGTACAGCCTTCTAAAGGTCCCTGCATTTACAAATAAGTATGTAGTCAGGCAAATTATGTCATTACATTTTTCTTTCTTTCTTATCCTCTTACCCTACATTCCATACAAACCTTATGGACTCGGGGAGGGGGCAGAAAAACAAAATGTCACATGAATCTTAATTATACAATTTGATTCACTGAAGTAAATAAATGGAAAGAGAAGAGAGCGATTAAGAGATTATGAGGAACTTTTCCAACCATTAAAAATATTGAAACAGAAAAGGAGAATCTTATTGAGTTTAACAAGGCAACAAAAGGGATAAGCTAGAAAGGGCAGAAAATGGAAGTGCCAATCATTTCTAGTATTATGTTTTTATGTAATTTTATCAAAGTTAATTTAATTTAATGATAATTTAGAATGATAATTTGAAAGCAATAAATGACCAAGCACCTTGAACAATTTATAGCAATCTGAGCATTTGCTATCTAATGATGGTATGCAAAGAATGATGAACAGGTAGTCCTTAACTTATGACCCCAATTGGTATAAGAATTTCCATTGTTAAGCAAGGGGATTGTTAACTGAGTTGTGCCTGATTTTACAATCTTTTTGCCATGATTGTTAAGTGAATCAGATGGTCAGTAAGAAAATCCAGTTTTCTCCCATTGAATTTGCTTGTCAGAGGCCACCTGAGATGGTTGCAAATGGAAATCACATGATCTCCATTCTTTTCAGTGCTGTTGCAATTTCAAATGGTTATTAAATAGATGTTTTAAAATTTTAAATTACTGAAAGAAAGTAGTTGAAAGAAACAATCTGTTTACAGACCTATCAAATTGAAGGCCATACGGATAGTCCTTGATTGATGAGCACAAAATTTCCATTGATAAGCGAGATAGTTGTTAAGTCAGTTTTCTCCCAAATGACCTTTCTTGCCATAGTTGTTAAGTGAACCACTGCAGTTGTTAAATCAGTAACATGATTGTAAAGTGAATCCGGTTTCCCCAGTGACTTTGCTTATTCAGAAGATCTCAAAAGGTGAACATGTAACCCTCGAACACTGCAACCGTCATAAAGTTGACAAGTGTTCAAATTTTGATCATATGATCATGAGGATGTTGCAATGATCATGCGAAAAATGGTCATAAGCAGTGGTGAAATCCTGCTAGTTCTGTCCAGCTCGTGCGAACTGGTAGCACTGGTGGTGTGTGGTTTGATGAACCAGTAGCAGCAGTAGCACGAGGATCCGCCAACCCGCCCGGACATCGTTACTTCCTGGTTTTAACCAGGAAGTAACCCATTTTTGACCCTCTGTGCATGCGCAGAAGGCTATGTATAGGCGCAAAGGGTCAAAAATCAGACCTGACAATGGGGCACGCACTTCCGAACCGGTAGGGAAGGTAAGTAGATTTCACCCCAGTCATAAGTCACTTTTTCCAGTGTCATTGTAACTTCAAATAGTCACTAAACAAATGGTTGTAAATCAAGGATTACCTATATGTATTGTAAAAAGAAAACAAAACAAAAAAAACCCAACAAACTTTCACGAGGAACCTTTAGTTACAAGAGAAATCTCACCCTAATTTTCTTGTGAGCAAGAACTCTTTAAATAGTAAAAGTTAAAAGGTCAGCAGCTTTATATTCCCAGCATACTGTTCTTTTTGCTCTCATCTTGTTAGGAAAAAAAGTGATTTTGTTTTTTTAAAAAATGGGACTCTAGTAAAGCAATTCATATTACAGGGAGTAAGTTTCTCATAGGATTCTAATTGGTTAAGCATTTTAAAAAATGAGCAGCGGAATATAAATCTGAGAAAAGTATGTTTAGTCATGCTGAAATTTAATACAAACAGCTGTGCTATAGAATGGTTGATTTTATGTCACTGTTGTATAATTTCCAGCCATTTGGCCAGTTGCTTCTCACAGGCAGGAAAAAGGAAAGCAAATGGCAATGAATTTTAATCTAGTTTTATAAGTCTATGTGAACCAATTCCGTAATGCTATTCCCTTGCCTGCTAGAAGATCTTAATTTCACAGCCACTTGTGTGTGTCACACATTTATTCTGACCCCCCACGTTCTCTGTAGCACTTTCTTCCTACTTCTGTTAAGCAGGCCACTTTATTTTCTAATTTTAAATTTGTTATAAAACCTCTATTTACACCCCCAAAACATATGCTTTGATTCAGTTCGTGGAAAAAGTTTGAAGCTGAATTTATTCCATTATGTAATATGTATTTACGGTTATCTCAGACATTTCTATCTCTACCTACTCTTTTTACTTTCTACCTACCTTTCAGTCTTCACACCTACCAAATTTAAACACACATACAAACAAATATTAGGCAACATGATATCTTGACTTGTTTTCATGATATCATGACTTGTTTGATGATGGTTTCATGCAGGAAAGATGTCTCTAAGTATACAATTTTATTTTCAGTTCCCACTCTGTGTTGGGAAGAGTGCATTGAAAATGGCAGGTTCCTTTTCTTCTGTGATCATGTGGTTACTACAAAATGACTTACCGTACATTTAAATAGGAATGCCAGTAGTCCTGACAACTATGTACTAATGAGGACAGTTCAAAGGAGATTTATAGTATGAGAGGAAAGATTAACAAATGATTTCAGAATTGATCAGTAACTTCTTGGAAGAATTATGCAGTGCAGTATTGCCATGAATCATATAAATTAATATATTTTGATGGAAATCTGGAGTAATGGCTTGGATGTACTTTGATGAAAACAGACCCTTGTTGCTTATTAAATTACTACATATGGGACTGGAGTAATCTATTCTGAATCTGTTTTTTAAAGAGATATTGCAAAGACTTATAAATAGTATTGCTGTCATAATTTAGACATGGGCCACTGCGATCTCTGAATATGGAACTCTGAAGATCTGCTTGCTTGAAAGTCACCTGAGCAATTCTAGTGACCAAGTATTTTTGAAAATCAATTCAATTTCAAAAGCAGTTTTGAATGGGCAGGGGCCCAATAGTTGCAAAGCAGAAGAGGGGATTCTAAAGTATATGTAGTACCAAGTTATAAGATTCTGCAAATTTGCAGAAATTAAGCATATTTATTTGGGGTGGTTCTAAGATGGGAGATACCCCAGGAATTTTATGTATGTATATTGCCTTGAGTTTGTTGATGGCTTAATATAACAAATAAGTAACTTTTATGGATCTCTGAGTCCTAACTGTCATCTCCAGTAATTCCTTGTGTCTACTTCGATTTTTAAAGCTTTTACAGATGTTGAAATACAACTTCTTGTCTATTCAAATGGCTTCCTGAAGTCCTTTGTTAAATTCTTTCTTGAGATCTTTGCCTTTCTTGGCTTTGGCATGTTATCTCTTTATGGCAATTTCTACCATCTTTTTTGAGAACCAATGTCCTTTCTTCTCTTTCTTCATCTTTGATAGTCTTTTTTACATTTACCCTTAACTTTTTAAAATTTTATTTCAGTTCTTTGGATTCACTATGACTGAGATTTAGGGCTTCAAAATGGGTCCTCTTGCTCTCCTTGAAAACTTTGTGTGCATATTAAAGATCATATCATGTTGCTTTTGTTCTTCTGCTTTAGCGTGGCTATGTCTTCGCTGTTATAATTCAGGTCTTCCACTTCCTTGAACCAATAATATAGTCAATTTGAGTTTTGTATGCTCTGTTCTGGTACTGTCTATGTATACAGGCTTCATTTGGGTAGTATATAAACAATGAAAGATTGGCAGAACCAATAGGTGATTATTTTGTTTCATTTTTGTTTCCTTGGCCATATATCCAATTATGTTTTCCTCATTACAGTTTCCAGATTTGGCATTCCAGTCTTCACCAACAAGCAGCACATTTTGTTTGCTTGTTCTGTGATTTCAGTTCAAAACTAATCAGAAGATCCCTCCTTCTCTTCTTTTTAATCAATACTTGAAGCATAAACTTGGCTAATTGTTAGATTAATGGATTTTCTTTATTGATATACTGAATCACTGACAGCACTGAACTCAAGTACAGTCTTTGCGATATCCTCACTAAGTATGAAACCCACACTGTTCCTTCTTTGCTATTTCATAGTAATCAGTATTATATCTGGACCGAAAGTGTCCAATTCCAGTACATTTTAATTTGCCGATTTCAATGTGTCATCACCAGTGAAAGAAGTATGCCTAGATATTGTTGAACTATAAATAGGAAATAATCTCTTAAATATAGAACATCTTTCCTGGAATTTTGTCTGGTTTGATTAAAGAAATTTCACCACTCACTTCAAGGTAACAAATTTTATAAAATCATTTTAAAGAAGTAAAAGCTTATCTCAAAGACATTTTTAATTTCTTTCTCAATTCTCACAGAATTAAAGGTAAGTCTCAAATTAATTATAACATTGGCTGTGTGACACACACAAAAGTGTCAGGTTGATAAAGACTTTCATTTTTGTTATCTCAATATATTATAAGCTGTATAGCTATGCATTGTGGAAAAAGATAAACTATTTCAAGCTTTGATTAAAACCCTTTCAGAAATTTCATTCACATATGGAATATGTTTTACAACTTGCAGAAGATTATTAGAAAGTCTGTGTTACTATTTTGCAAGAGAACAACAGACTAAAAAGTAATATACTTTTTCTTTGACTTATAAAGATGACTGCTTCAACTACTCATTTCTCTGGTATCCTAGAGGCACACGTGGGTGGAAATCTTAATGAAAGCTATTTGGTTTTGCCAGTTTCCTAAACAATAGGAGAGTGAGGAACAATGGTTTCAATTGGGCCTGGTCAGCCAATGGTCATTTTACTGTAGAAGAATCATGGAATCCCTATAGGTTACAAAGGTCAGCAGCTTGGACAGTTGAAATATCCTGATACTATTCATGGATAGTGTTATGAAAAGCATATTGTATAAGTTGTAACCAAAGCAGGTTTAACTGTTGTGAAGTCTGAACAGCTCAGGAAGAATTGCAATTGATATACTACTACCTGTGATTGTGTGTACGTGCTTGAAGCTACTGTTCCAACCTTTACATCTAGTGACAGCTGGAGGTCCAGCAGCACTGAAGAACCTGTTCCTTTGGGGAAAGCAACTTTATCCAATTCAGATTCACCTCATTCATGAGTCTTTCCCCTTTGGGTATATTTGGGTATTCATCTTTACATTGTCTGGATTTAATTTTAGCTCGTTCTCCTTTATACAGCATGTTATTTTGATTAGTCAATGTTCAAGGGTACCAACTTCTTCCTTGGTGTTAGGTGGTAGGGAACTAGGTGCAATCTGCTATTGATGGCACCCATTCCAAAGCTCTAAAATTACATTTCCCTGCAATTTCCTATAGTCTTCAAAGAAAACAGGGAATAAACAGAAACCCAGGAATGTCATGTATCAAAAACTAGGACCTAGTCTTCTGTCACCTTTTTTTTTGGGGGGGGGGGGCGGATTAAATCCCATAAAACAGATGCTTTACCAGCAACTGATTTGAGATTAAAAGCAGAATTTTAGGATTAGGAGACAACCTTCATCCTAATGTATTTTGGTTTCTTTGTTTAAACTACAGATGAAAAGAAGGGAAGGCAGCCAGGCAGCCCTTATTTTTCTGTAATGGCCACTTGACAGGTTTCCTGCTCTTTCTCACACCAGCGATTATCAAGTCACAATTAATAAAACCAGAAAACTGAAGCAACTGTTCCTATCAAAGCCCCTACTCTGTCCCTGGGCTCGTACAGGAAGATAAATCAATTGTTCCACCCTCAGGAGCTCATAGAAGAGCAGCTCACTTTGGAAGTAACCCCACACCCCAGCTCAGTATGCCTTTTGCATCTCTGCAGACAGGTGTTAGCTGGGCGGGACTTCAGAACTGCTGGTCCTGCAAAGAGAACAGGTAGGGCAGTTTTATCTTTCCATATGTTTCTAATCAATACCAGCACTGTACTAAAATGTTGGAGTAAATCCCATCATTAAACGCAATGGAACATATTATATTTAATTAATGTTGTGAATATTTTTTTTTATTTTGCTGTTCCTCCAGGGGACTCAAGACTATACATAAAATTCTCTGACATCAGATGGAACTCTGTGGCAACTTGTGAGTGAAAGTGATTCAAGGTCATCAAAAACTCATTTGTTTAATCCCAAAGGCTGCTTCTGACTATTACGAACATATACATATACAAATACTACTCCTTACATTGTCTTATACAAATGAAGTAGCATAGCTAGAGCAATAACAATACAGTAACATCCCAGAATCAATGGGATTTCATTTCAGTTTCAAATTTTCCAAGACAGAACAAAGCCATGGTTCAGATTAGGAACCTTGTACTACTCGATGATAGACGTTGTGATTTTGACATTTCATACAGTGCATTCTCCATTGCTGTCAACACACACAAATAAATCCTTGTGCAATTTTCTCAGAATCGCAAAAGTAGCTTGTAGGAATTATTGCTTCCCCCAAAAAAGAAAAATGGAAAATACTTTTGTCCAATAGTATTACAGGTGGCACATGGATGAGGAAGTGGACTTTTATCAAGAAAGACACATGACGTCTTGCTTCAAAAACTGGAAATTCAACGGTACTAATCGTATCAAACACCACAAAGGTGCAGCATGAAGAGTGTATCAGCATTCAACGTAATGCTACTTACCCACCAGCACCAAAAGTATATTTTCAGCCAGTTAGTAACCAGGGTTACCCTGCAGTTATCGAGTGTGAGTTAACCAGTCATATAAATGTGTTTAATAGATAAATAAATAAACCCTGCTTCCATGAGACATATCTTGTGATTATCCACCTTCATGGAAGTGAGGAGGCCAGCCCTGAGTTGAGTTGCACATGTGTCCTCTCTCAAATTAGTCCAGGGACCTTTCCTTCCAAGGCATCAGACACAGGGGTGAAATCCAGCAGCTTCTGACAGGTTCTGGAGAACCGGTAGCGGAAATTTTGAGTAGTTTGGAGAACCGGTAGCAGAAATTTTGAGTAGTTCGGAAAACCAGCAAATGCCGCCTCTGGCTGGCCCCAGAGTAGGGTGGGAATGGAGATTTTGCAGTATCCTTCCCCTGGAGTGGGGTGGGAATGGAGATTTTGCAGTATCCTTCCCCTGCCATGCCCACCAAGCCACGCCACGCCTATCAAGCCATGCCCACAGAACCGGTAGTAAAAAAAATTGGATTTCACCACTGATCAGACCTGACCTCTACTGTGAATCCAGACTAATGCTCGAAACACAACTTGACTAGGAAGTTGTGTTGAAGGAAAATATTAAAAATTGCATGTATGAAATGGACGAATTGGAGGGAAAGTTCCATATTAGACACAAAAGAAGAAATGAGGGGTCCTTGATGCTCTCTGACCTTGGTTGTTTTCTTGCAGATGTTTCATTGCCCAAACTAGGGTAACATCATCAGTGCCAGCATTTATTATCTAGTTTTGGTAATGAAACATCTGCAAGAAAACAGCCAAGGTCAGAGAGCACCAAAGACCCTTCATTTCAACCTTGAACTACAAATATTCTCCTTTATTGGTACAAAAGAAGAAAGTCGTCAGCCCCTTAAAAAGCCTGGGTGAAGCCAGTTGCTTTCTAAAAAAATTTGGAACTTCTCCCTTAATTAGCTCTTCATGTCACAATGCAACCAGCAAACCAGCTTGTTTATACAGATCTTCTAATGCTAGGTTAGGCCAAAAGCCTTCTCCTGCCATACATTTTAAAAGCTTACCACATTTTAGTTATTTCTTGAAGACTGTGTTTACTAAAGCTCAGTCAAATTTTACAAGTTTTGATTGTAATGTTGAAATATGCATACTCATGTGAAGAAAAATCTTTTATTATTATTCATTTTATTAAGACAAGAAACAGAGTTCAAGAAAATTCCCAAGTCCTAGAAACAATAGAGCTGTTCTTCACTGAAGCTATATGGGGCAGGGAGGGGTGTCCAAGTCCGTCTGGCTTTCAGGGCATAGTTAGATTTTTGAGACATTTTTGTGGGCATTCTTGAGTAATAGCTGTAAATTCTCATTCACAGAATAACTGCTAAAGGGGGATGTAATCAGTTACAGAGCATTGATGTGTCCTAAGACATTATGCCCTTCAATTATTCCCTCTTATGCACTGTGCTACATACTACCTCTAAATATCTTTGGGTCCTCCCCCCACAGAGTAACTAAACACCCTTTTAAAGAAAGCATTAAGGCTGCAGAAGTTCAGGTTTTTTTTAAAAAAAAAGATAAGAGGCATTTTCACTTTTTCAATAAAGATGACTCTGGGTTTATGTTTTCCTTTCCAGTTTGCTTCCCTTTTTTTAAAAAAAAAATATAATAATAATGATGATCAGTTGGATCAGGCAACCTAGTACCAAGAAAAGTATGTGTTATCACACTGACATTCGTTGGTGACACACTGGTGATCCCATAGCTAGGGAAAACCTCTTTACTCCATAAATTAAACCTTAGGTAAATATTTTTATTATATTTTAACAATTTTTTATCTCTAAAATTAAAACACAAAATTGTGGAAAAGCAAGGAAAGAAACAAGACAAAACAAGCAAACAAACATTAGCCATTGACAATAAAAAAAAATTAAAAATCATGTCTACGAAAACAATCAATAGCTAATCCCCAAAATAAAACTAATCTTCAAAGTCCCTCTGTTAACTGTCTGCTATTGTACTTATCGTGCAGAAAGATTTTATATCCTTCTCCAGACCTTGTGATTCTGCTGGTTCCATGCCACCTCCACATACAGTAAGAACCATGGAGAGGTATGCCTACATCTCCTTGAAAAGCTAAGGTTATTCTTTTTAGCTGTTCCTTAAAGATTAAAACTACTTCTATTGTATTTAGAATGAAGTTATGATAGAATAAATCTACAAAGAAAATGGATTGTGTTGAACAAAAAAGTTGCATTCATTAATTCAGAAGTTAATTATACCTTCTTTAAGAAGATAGCTGAATAATCAAAATTTAATGCTACTTTGAATTTCTTCATCTTAGTACTCTGTCTTCTGACATTGGTCTTCCTTTAGAGGAAGTTCTGATATAAGACATTACAGATCTTGTAATTAGGAAGTTGCTTCTTTTTTTTTTCTTTCTTGCCAAAAGAGGCAGATTTAAAATTTGAATGGTTCTCCCCTCAATTGTTCAGGCATGACCTTCTTAAACACTTGGATGAAAGTCAGGAAGAAGATTTTATAAACTCTACATCCCAAAATGAAATAGTAGTCAAAACACTCAGGTTCTCGCTTATAAAAGCTTATTAGAAAAATAAATAAAAGCACCAAGATCCTCAATCTTGGTCCGGCACTCAAATCTTACAATGTGTTTTCTCCTCACATTGATTCACTTCATGTGTAATTCCATGAAAAGTTTTAAGGATGTGTTGGATGACATTGAGAAACAGTTGCTTTATTCTTTTACCAACCATAGCAGGTCGGTTGATCAGGCTAAATTTGGTAAAGAAAACATTCTTTTCTTTTGTCTTCAACAGATTAAAAAAAAAATACTGAAGGTTCAACACCTTAATGAGAATGTGCCATTCCAAGTTAGGTTTCTTCAAAGCAATTAAGTTTCTTCAAAACTGAAACAAAGAACAAGCACAGTGGGTTCCAGCATTTTTCATTTGGCACATAAACTATGAATCTTTTTGGGGGGGGGCGGTGGGGAGATTTAGTTGAAAATGTACAGCAAAGTCATTCTAAGCATGAAATATGTCATCTAAAGCATGAGAGCAACAAGTAGATTATAGTTTTTTATAACGTACTTGACATGCCATAAAATGATGCCTAAGGCTTATGCGCTATGTTGAAGTGATAGAGACAATCTCTTGAGACAGGCATTTTTAAAAAAACCCTCCTGAGACATTTTATTAATGTGTATTAATAGTTGAATGGGAATCCTTTTTTTTGGATTAGGTTATGATTTACAGTTATCAACCATTCTCAGAAAAATCGCATCACATCTAGCTGCTCACAAGATGGCAGCTAGGTATTGCCTTCAGATAGGCGTATCATCACAAATGGAGAATATAAATGTCATGGAGCTTTGGAAAGGAAATTAAGTAAGCGACGAATGACAGTGAAAATGCATAGACGAAAATGTTAATAAAAAAATAGGCACAAAAAAGGAGGTGTGCATTCATTGATGTTCAGTGTACATGAAGCAAATGTAAATCCTCCACAACCAATTGTATACATTTCATTGGCATAAAAGAGTTGGGATATAGAAGACTGATTTTTAGAACACCCTTTTCAGACTACTGGGCATATCAGAATATACAGGTAGTCCTCAATTTACAACAGTTCATTTAGTGACCGTTCAAAGTTACAACAGCACTGAAAAAAGTGCCTTATGACTGTTCACACTTACACATGACCATTGTAGCATCCCCATGGTCATGTGATCAAAATTCAGACACTCGGCAATTGATTCATATTTATGACGGTTGCAGTCTCCTGGGGTCATGTGATCACCTTTTATAATCTTCTGACAAGCAAAGTCAATGGGGAAGCCAGCTTCACTTAACAACCACGTTAGTAACTTAACAACTGAAGTGATTCACTCTACAACTGTGGCAAGAAAGGTCGTAAAATGGGGCAAAATTCACTTAACAAATGTCTCGCTTAGCAAAAGAAATGTTGGGGTCAGTTGTGGTAATAAGTTGAGGACTACCTGTAGTTATCCTTTGGATTTCGTGCATTCTGAACTTGTCAGCCGCACCAGACTAGACGTCAGCTGTGTAGGAAAGCTAAATTACTTTTGAAGTATCCAATCTGGGTCAGTCACTGGGACCAGACGTTTAGACTTCCGAGCTTTTGGACTCATGCTGGAGCCCATCCTCAGGGAACTTCTCTCTACCAGAATGTGTTGCTTGATTGGTTGGAAGACAAAAACTCTGGTCCCGGTGACTGACCCAGATTGGATCCTGCAACATTATCCTGGGACACGAATATTTGCCTTCATTTGTAAAATGTTTTTATTGAGAATGGCTCTTGCAGAGATTCTGTTGTACCATACCTCCTCCCCCTTCTTATAGCCTCATGAGTTAGGAAGGTGTCTGTTTGAGCCTCTTTTACATATTTTAAAGAATTAAAGGGTTTTTTCCCCCCTTGTCATTTTGATAATGGAAGCTTGCATATCTCCATCAAGGTCAACTTCCTTAGTCTGTATGGAATCCTAGCTTCAGGTCTGAGTGTAGGCAAACAGAATTACATAGGATTCTGCTGTGAGTCCATATGCCAAGCATGGAACGGGCATAGCTCATTCTTATCCTTCCTTGCACGTATTAAATAACACTACTGACACGAGGGCACTTGTCCCACTCCAATAAATAACACAAGCACAGCTGATTTATTTCTCATTAGGAAATCCTTTGTAGCACTGGAGATATTTAATTGTTAACCTGGCAGGCACGAGACAATAAGAAAAAGCATGGGAAGTAAATTATTCATTTTTCTATCAGTAATTTGTCTTTTCTCCAGTGCCCTCTTGCTTGTATTTGAGGCCGGTTCCTGGAATCTTGTACTTAGATTGCAGTTAACATTTGGGAATTGCCTGAACTTAGCTTACATATAATGACCATTAGACTTTCTTTAATTATGCTCATTCCAATGAGGCATTTTTAAATAGGGGATAATCTGGTAGTTCCATTTTATACATGTTTACTTAAATCCTATTGAGAGCAATTAGGCACAATTCCTGAGTGATGTGCACTGAGTAATTATACAGTATTTTTACCTTCTCTTCTGTTCAAAATTATTTGATGTAATTGCTTAGACTAGTAAGCTCTGCACTAATAAACTTAGCAGTATGCTATTGTCCAAACACTGCACAAAAGTAGTATCATGAGAACTGAGGTCAGTCATTTTATAATACAAATTTCAGGGTGGCATGGTTGCTGTAAGTAACACCCAAATGCAGAGGTAATGTCATGCATATTTAAAATCCCGTCCTATCAGAGACTGGTTCACATGTTAAGTAACTGTATATCACACAAACCCAACCAATTGTGGCTTATCTATCAAATATGTTTAAATAGACACCTCTGTATTTCACTACAGGTTTTCTGTAGGTAAATTTAAAGCCTACTCGAACTACAGCTGAATTCATGGTGGATGTTATCTATAAAGCTTATTTAGCCACAGTATAGAAGTGGCTTTCCATTCAGTCTAGGGTGCTAATTTGTTCTGTTTTATATGTCTGACTTCCCCAGTCTAATTTCTACATGCCAGTTATACAAGTTTCCTCTTCATTCCAAGCATCTCTCTAGACCAAATTAAAGGCTCTTTAGGACTTGGGAGTAGTTTCTATTACATTTGCTGATTTGTAGACCCGGGGAAACCCCTAATGCCATCAACCTGTTCTGTGCAGCAAGGAGACCATGAACACCAGTTGACTAAGATGACTATCAACAGCATAATAAAGAAAACAATCAGCAACTAATGATATAATAAAAATAGGAGTATTCAGAGCACGGTTACAATAGGTTATACTAGTCTGTTCATAGTTCTGAACATAACAACAGCAGAAAGCAAATCTTCAGTAAAAACAATTCTATTTATAGTTTATTGGGTGCTGATTTCCGTGTATGTGTATGTGTGTGTGTGTTTATGATTTCTTCCAGAGTTCTCTTGTATAATTTAGCCACTTAACATTTACATACCATTCCAATTGCAATACCGTAAAGAACAATTCTTGACCATGCCTATTTGTAAGGAAAAAATACAATTTGAAAAACAGAAACTACTATTGTTAAAATAAATAAGTGGTAAGTAATGGAGATCATTTTACTACATTTTAACTAATCTCTTTAGTGTATTATTGTTCATTATGACTCATGAGTCACGCGTCCAATTTACAGCTTATAATCTCCTACTGAATTAATGCTTTCCATATGGTATCTCCAACGCAATGCCTGCAACACATTTATTGTGATTTTTATAAACATCAAGTACATGCTGTTCAAAGATTTAAAGGATGCCTCTTGAACCACATTATTCTACTTTATTAGAAGCTCAATAATGTGATTTCTCCTTTCTTTTGATACTTGCAGTATGAAATTATTACAAATCAGTAAGTAGGTTTTTTTTAAAGTAATAATATATAATCATCTCATGTGGGAAAAAAACCCCTTATTCAGTAGATAAAAGTGTTGGAACAAATATATTTATATAACCTTAAAACAGAACAGCCACTATGACACATTGTACCAGAATAGATGGTTAGACAAAGAAAGACCTGTAGATATGTTAAATATGCTCTGTATTAATTCAGTTGAAATTACACAATTTTAGTAACAGCTTCAATTAATTGCATAGTTTTTTAGTTGCATGTTTATTTGATTCTATATTTACTAGAGGCAAGCATTATTACATTCAGTAAAGTTTAGCTTTAGGTAAATGCAAGATTACAGTCCTTGACTATAGAACTCAAATCCCAGTTTTTGTTGTTTTGTGTATTGTTCTAGAAATTATACATATTTATTACCTTCTGCAGTGCTTTAAAGATACAATATGATTCAATCTACACCCATAATACAACAAGTCTTGGGCTTCTGTTCTACCTCCCTTCTCCTTTTTGACAGTTTTATGGAAGAAATGTTCACCACGTTTAGTAAAAAACAACACAGTTCTTCCTTGATCTCCCAGCACAGAAACTGTGTGTACTTAGAATCTGGCAAGACCAAAGAAGCCAGGATCAATGTACTTTTTCAAGCTGTGGCTTCGAACACTTGTCTTAGTTTAAAAAAAATTAAAATCCATCAAACAGGCCTTTCTTTCTACCAAGAGAAACTAAGTGATGGTAGTCAAGGAATTTTCTCATTTGATACCCACTTAATTTATAGTTCAGGCTAAACACGGCTAAGATAATGGGCTAAGAAGCCCAAGCAGCACCTTGTATCTGATACAGTACAATATCTTTCTATCTTTCATCATCACAAAACAAAACAGACTAGGATATTAGCAGCTATAAAATAAAAACAGCCTGTGTCTAAAAAACTGGAAGGAAGTAAAGTATAGCATTAAAGACACAGAGGTAAAAGGCTGCTACAAAGTCCAAAATCCGTACTAGGCTAACTGAAAAGCAAAACAATAAATTGCAGTAGCAAAAGCCATAACATGAAAAAAGGAAAGTTCATTAACAACAGTGCAATAATGAGACATGGGCTGGATTAGGTTTGATTGACTCTGGCAGTCAGCACTTGGCGGGTGCTGTGCAGAATTTGGCACCATTTTATGTTATGTAAGGGGGGGGGGGAGGAAGTATACTAGAAAACTGGTGTGTAGGACCTAACTGCTGAATAGGCTAGGATAAGGGCACTTATGGTCCTCTGTAAAATAAGTTAGAGAAGAAAACATACTTGATGGTTTCAACTTATTGTTGCAGAAACACACATTCTCCACAAAGGGATTTTTATGTCCCGTCCTTCTAATACAGAGATGCCAGTAAAGTCTCTTCTGCGGTTAGAGACTTCTGGTTGCATAAGATATGGTGCTGGTGTTGCTATGGACCATGAGCTGTCAGAGATAGGTATAGAACCCTATCTAGCAGAGGTAGGTTTCAGCAGGTTCTGACCAGTTCTGGAGAATCAGTAGTGGAAATTTTGAGTAGTTTGGAGAACTGGTAAATACCACCTCTGACTGGCCCCGCCCCCATCTATTCCCTCCCCTGGAGTGGGGAGGGAATGGAGATTTTACAGTATCCTTCCCCTGCCATGCCCACCAAGCCACGCCCACCAAGCCATGTCACGCCCACCATGCCACACCCACAGAATTGGTAGTAAAAAAATTTGAAACCCACCAAAACGCTTTTTCCACAAGGCGTTTAATTTGTTACTGCCCGGCTGCAGCACGTATATATATATATATATATATATATATATATATATATATATGCTATCTAGGTCAGTTTGGTGCTCTGTATCCCTTATCTCCCATTCAAGCAGTATCCTGGCCTTTCAAAACCCAAGGAGGATGTGTTGTGGCTCACCAGCTGAGAGCAGCACCTTTCTTGGTTCTGCTAAGGCTGGGTCAGAACAGGTACACCATGTGAACTAGCAAAATTTAGTTCCAGGGGGCTGAACTCCATTTTCAGAGGGGCTTAGCAATCATATTTTAGCTATCACTTTTAACAAGCCTGCCTTCCATCATACATATAAAGGGATAGCTAGAATAACAGATTATTAACAGAGTAACAGGGTTGGAAGGGACCTTGGAGGTCATCTAGTCCAAACCTCTGCTTAAGCAGGAGACCCTATACTCGTGATGGCGAACCTATGGCACGCGTGCCACAGGTGGCACGTGGAGCCATATTAGTGGGCACGCCAGCTCAGCTGATTTTGGGGCCTTCTGGGCCCACCAGAAGTAGGGAAACAGGCTGTTTCCTGCGTCTGGAGGGACGGGGTGGGTGGGGAAGGCCCGTTTTTCTTTCTTACCTGGCTCCAGATCCTGCCTATTTATCTGGGAAGGGCGAAAACAGCCTTTCCCACTCCCTTGGAGGCCCTACGGAGGCTGAAAGGGCCCATTTCCTGACTCCCGGTGGGACCGGAAGTGACGTTTTTTGCTGTCCCTGGCCTCCAAAGATTCCTAGAGAGGCTCCTAGAGATTCCTAGAGAGGCTCCTAGAGATTCCTAGAGAGGTTCTGGAGGCTGGGGACAGCAAAAAACGTCACTTCCTGTCCTACCGGGAGTCAGGAAATGGGCCCTTTCAGCCTCCGTAGGGCCTCCAAGGGAGTGGGAAAGGCTTTTTTCGCTCTTCCCAGATAAATAGGCAGGATCTGGAGCCAGGTAAGAAAGAAAAACGGGCCTACCAGGCCCTCATGTGCCAGGAGGGGGTTGCGCATGCATGCGTGTGGGCACGTGCACGCATGACCCGCCCCCGCCCCCCCGGCATGCGATGGCAAAAAGGTTAGCCATCACTGCCCTATACCATTCCAGACAAGTGGTTGTCTAGTCTCTTCTCAAAAGCCTCCAGTGATAAGAGCACCCACAACTTCTGAAGGCAAGCTGTTCCACTAGTTAATTGTTCTCACGATACTTCCTTTAAAAATTAAAATTGGATAAAGTATTTGGGAGTAAAATTCGAAAAGGAGCAAAGCTATATTGTAAGCTGCCGAGAGTCACTATAAACCACGAGATGGTTTGGCATATAAATTTAATAATTTAATAATAAATAAAAGCCAGGCTCCATCATGAAGCTTGCTTCCAACACTTTAATGGCTACAGATATGTAGAGGTCTCATTTTCAGGAGGAGAATTTTAATACAGCAGACGGTCCCTTCTGGTTGTGACGGTATAACTGCCATAGGCCTTCCTAGGGAAAGAGGAATACAAGATCTCCTGTAAGTGAGATGCTGTCAAATTCAGAACTGAGATTTATCAGCATGAAGTGAAGCTGTGGAATCTGGCACATCTTCTGAATCTGTTCCTCTGCTAAGAAATTTTCTTACTGAAGGAAAATAAGCCCCTTAATTTTTAATACAAAAGGGCTGGCATATTATTGATTCTGCGGAAGAAGCAAATGGTTTAATACTTTAATACTGAGTCATCCATTCTCCCTTTCTGAAAGATAGGAGGATTTGCTAGATTCCAATCCCAAGGAATATAACCGTACATAGCAATAAATGTAAAAGGAAGGCTGGAATGGAGAACCCAGCATGCTGAATGGTTTTTGAGTAGTTCTAGAGAGGCTGAATTGTCAGTCCCATCCTTCCCAGGCTTAAAATGAGAAAGCACAATCTTGTTCCCTGATCTCTATAGATGTCATCAGTAGTTAAGAGGGCATGTCCCATTACGTCATCAGCCCTTCCCATCTGGTCCCACCAGGTCAGGCAGGGAAGTTATGCTGTTGACTGCGTCAGCCAAAGGACTCCAACTGGTGGGGTCCAACAAGAGAGTCTTTTCTGCTGTTCACCCTGTGGAACGCACTCCCTCCCAGAGGTGAAGTGGGACCCCACAAGGTGGGAAAATAGGGTGACCTTGCATGGGGAGCCCAGAGGAGCATGCAGTTGTAGGGCTGGTTAGTGCCCTGACAGCCCTCCCCCCATCTTTTAATTAACTTTTAATATTGAATTTTAATCATCCTAGCTTCTTTTTAAATTTTATATACAATTTTTATGTTTTAATATTTAATCTGCACACTGCCCACACTCTCTTTGTGAAGGAGATAGGTGGTGAAAAAGGTAAAGGTAAAGGTTCCCCTTGTACATATGTGCTAGTTGTTCCCGACTCTAGAGGGTGGTGCTCATCTCTGTTTCAAAGCCAAAGAGCCAGTGCTGCCGAAGACATCTCTGTGGTCATGTGGCCGGCATGACTAAACATCAAAGAACGCTGTTACCTTCCCACCAAACATGGTCCCTATTTTTCTACTTGCATTTTTTATGTGCTTTCGAACTGCTAGGTTGACAGAAGCTGGGACAAGTAACGGGAGCTCACCCCATTTCGTGGCACTAGGGATTCGAACCGCTGAACTGCGAACCTTTCGATCAGATCTTAGCCACTGAGCCATCACATCCAAATTTGATGAATAAAAATAAATAAATGTCATCTGTGTAACAAACAAAAGTAGTCACTTTCTTCAAACAAACCAGCACGCTTGGAAAATTAACAGCTTTGGAATTAAGCAAAATTGGAAAATCTCACCAAGTTTCAGCTTCCTTAAATGAACAATTTAGGTCATTACTGCTCAGGCGATGTAGATTTTCAAAGGCCGCTATTTGTCTTGGCCAACACAATGAAATTAATCATATTCCAGTGGCTATAGAGTCTGTGGAATCAAATCCATTAGCTACTGTATTTATTATATGGGACATAAATTTGCTACTATTATGACCTAACCCTTCTAGGCCGTTCAGTCAAAATTGTTAAGGTTCTACTCTAAGTATCCAGTGTGTCTCTAAATCATCTAGTAAGATTAGAATCTGGATTTATTTCCCTGGAAACTCATAGGCAAGTATGCCAACTGAAATTCTGAATTAAATTACTTTTCTATCCCTTGGCCCAGAAAGAGCCTAGTTGAAATAATGAGCTCTCAACACTGATATTCAACCAAACTTGTCCAAAACTAGTTCTTGGTATAACATGGATCGGCTCAGGAGACTGGTCTCTCATGTACAATATTTAGCTAACTTCCTTTATCACTCTCACAGTAGTCTTTTACCCTAATTCGATATTTGTCAGCCCTCTTGGGTAAACCAGATTGGAAACATGATTAGTTGATGGTAGTTTATTGTAAGGCTACATTAACAGAATCTTGCACAGCTAATTTTAACCACTGAAACAATTAGGGTGGTCCTTCCTAAATTTCTTCCTCTGACCGTTAATCCATTGGGGGCTCCTGTCTTTCTTGTCTGGTTGTTTCCTAGGCAGCATCTCTTCCTCTCATTCCCCAAAGGCATCTATACATTCCATTCCATTTTTTTTTCTTTTTTCTTTCCTTGAACAGGAAGTTTTAAAATTTTCCAGTTCAAAAGTGACTTTGCTTATGCCCCCTAGAAGAAATAGAAAATGTCATGTGTCCTCTTGCAAGGTCCTTTTACATGACATGATATGTTGAATTAATAACTTTTCTGACTCCCAGACATGTAAGATTAGTTGAGAAAATTAGTTGCTTCTTTTTAGAGAACAGCTTATAAATATTCCTACAATAAATATCCCTACTTCTTGCAATTGCTGTTGCTACAAGATGGTTAAATGTCTAGCAATGTTCTTACTTTTCTTGAAGCTAAGTAATATTTGTTTAATCCAATGCTCTTTGCTTTATCCTGATTGTTATATAATACATGTAATATTTTAGTTTGCTTTCTGTCTTTGTCCTACAAAAGTACATTTATTTTTTTAATCTAATTTTAATAATTTTTCATTCCCCCTTGTTTTTCCCTGACTGTATTAGACTGAATTGAATTGTGATATCCTTGGTACCTGCTCTTTGACCACAAATAACTTTAAATGACTAAGTTATGCTGAGGAAATCAGCAATCCATCACTTCATCTCTGTCTTGCTGTTCAAACCTGATCTAGGTTGCTACTTGGATCATCCATGGTTATGTGCCAAAATTATGTTCAGGTGTTTAGGTTTAATAGCAGCTGTGATACCGAAGGTGACTCAGACATGAATGAAAGCATGTCACAAGTAAAGACAGATAGCTAGAACTATGACCCTGAGAAGGAGACAGAAAATGAAAATCAGACTGTTCTCTTCCTTCAGGTGTGAAAAGATGCAGTATATAAGCACAGTTGATGTCTTTGTTTATAATGATGATATATAAAAAATGCAAGGGCACCGTGATAAAGTCACCCCCAGTCCAGTAGTATTAAAACAAGCATTCCAATACAGAGCCCATAGTATGATTTACAACATTTTCTTAATCTTTCCTATGAAACAAACCAAAAGGATATATATATAACCTGTAACCTTGCTCTTCGGTGGTACCCTGGCAGGGAGCCCGGTGATCACTGTAGCTGTAGCATGCCAATAAATGTAGTTTCAACTATTTTCAATTGCTTTGGTTTCTAATTTAAGTGGGCATCTTTCCCAACACATAGGCCTTTGGTTCCAACATCTTGGATGAGACACAGCCTAGTTACTTCCATACTACTCTTTAAGTGATGGTTTGGATTGACTTCTGCTTAAGAAGACCCTGTGTGAAAGTCTGATTTGTGTTTGGATTGATGTGCACTGTAGTTGGCAATCAGCATCAGGTTAATTTAGCGTCTTCAACCCATTCAGTCAAATCATGGTTTGGAATGATTTGGGGGCACTGTTTCCATGAATTCTTTCATTCTGAAATTCCTGCACTAAGTTGTTAATGCTTTCCAGGACTGTGCTGCCTCTTCTAACAGCAATCTGAGATATATGCATTGGCAGTCTTCTGAGTTGAATATTTCAGAGGCAAAAAGGAGCTCCCAAGCATGTACAGGCATAAAAATAAAACTGTTTTGCAACTTCTTGCAAAGGACAAGTATTTTTTTCTCCCCCTGGGATCAGACAATAGGTAGCAACTGCCTGATTCTGGAAAGAAGAGTTGATACTTTAAGGAGTTGCAGACAGGTAGAACATCTGTGTCCCCTTGGGTCCCAAGGCATCTTTTTTGCCTTTGAATTAAAACTGCTGCACAGCCATTAATGTTTTAAACCTTTCTCACACTATGTGAATGTTGACAGTGTAGAAAAGAATTCAGGAAGCAAAATACCTGCTAGAGAAATGCAGGCATTACATTTTCATTAGCAGCTTATTTAAAACAAAGCTGATTTAAGCTTCATGAGTGAAAGGTGTCTTATGTTATTTCCTGTAAAGATTTGTGATCCAGAAAGCAATACAAAAGCCATGAGAAGGGAGGGAGGAAGGGAGAGAACCACCCACCTGTACAGAACACTCAAAAAATATGTAAAAACAAAGGATAACTTGCTCTTCAGGTCTTCAGGCCTGCCCTTTCAATGTCTAGCATGAGAAAATTTAGAAAAATATGCTTTTTTAAAAAAGAACCGTTATAACAGTATGGGTTTGCAGAAAAACTGGACAATTTTCAGCATATAAATCATTCCAAATTTTACAGAAACTAGGACACCTGGGACTATTTTTTATATACTGTAACTACACAGTACTCCTTTATCGTTACTTTAGCAAGAACATACATGGTAAAGATTGGAAACTGCAAACCTCTTTCCGAGAGGTCCTCTGGACCAGTGGTTTCCAACCTTGGCAACTTTTAGACTTGCGGACTTCAACTCCCAGAATTCCTCAGCCAGCAAAGTTGCTTGAGGTATTCTGGGAGTTGAAGTCCACAAGTCTTAAAGTTGCCAAGGTTGGAGACCCCTGCTCTGGACTTTCCCTCTCTGGTCCCAGGTCTTGCTATGAAGCAGTGGCTTGGTAGTTCCTCTTCCTGCCTCCTCCTATCCTCTGGGGTTGGTTCATCTGGCACTTTCCTCTACAGTCCTAGTGTGTGGCGGGAGAGAATGGACGTTGGTCTTATCTAATACGTCCGTTCTCTGTAGAGAGGAAACGGCAGTCAGAATGGGGAATGCTCTGTCCAATGCACATGACCAAGTCTGCTAAATCAAATGGCTCCACCCTCCTGGCCTTCCCCAGTTGTTCAGCGAGGGCAAAAATGCAGACTCATATGACGTGTCTTCCTGAAATGAGAGAGAATTAGAAAGACCACCCACCCCGGCCCAATACTGGATTGGACCCAAGAGGGTGGGGCTGACTGCCGTTTCCTCTCTACAGAGAACGGACATATCAGGTAAGACCAACATCCATTCTCCTGTTAAGAGGGAAAAGGCAGTCAGAATGGGGACATACCAAAGCCTCATGTCTGCCTGGGAGGGATAGGTCTGGATCCGAATGCCCTCAAGAACGGTGCACAGCCTGGAGAACTCGCCGTCCGAACGAGGCATCCGCCGATGCAAATGACTCTACCCTGTAGTGTCGAATGAATGGGCTCAGGCTGGTCCCAATGGCGGCCTTGCAGACCTCTTCTGGAGAAGCTTGGGTGGACCATGCAGTGGAAGTGGAGGCGCTTCTAGTTGAATGTGCCGTGATATGCCGCGGCACAGGGAGGTCCAGATGACGGTATGCCATTGCAATAGTGGCTCGAATCCATCTCCCCAAGGTTGGGCCTGAGACACGGGACCCAACAGAGGCGGGCTGAAAGGCGACGAATAAAGCCTCTGTCTTACGAATGGAGGACGTCTGGGCAAGATAGATCTTCAGAGCACGGTGGACGTCAAGGGTGTGCCATGCTCGCTCCAATCGGTGAGCCGGGTGGGGGCAGAAATTGGGGAGCATGAGCTCCTGGGCGTGTTGGAAAGCCAAGTTTGCCTTAGGGATGAAGGCCAGATCGAGGCAAAGCACGACCTTGTCTTTGTGAAATATGCAAAGATCCGCACGGATTTAGAGTGCGGCCAACTCTGAGATGCGACGAGCAGAGATAATCGCAACTAAAAATGAAACCTTAAAGGACAGCAAACGGAGAGAAGCCAGTCTCAATGGTTCGTAAGGGCGTTGAGAACCTTGTTAAGGTCCCACATGGGGAAACGATGAATGACTGGAGGGTGTAAATTCGAAGCTCCATGGAGAAAACTCTGTATGGTGGGTTGTCTGGACAAAGAGTCAGAGGATCCGCAAGCCAGTACCAATGCAATAGCCACCACCTGCCATCGAAGGGTGTTCGGGGCCAGGCCCTTCTTGAGTCCGTCCTGTAGGAAGGATAGTACGTGCTTGATAGAGGCAGAGGTCAGAGACACCGAAGACCGGGAACACCACAAGGTGAAGAAACGCCAAGTGGCATCATAAATTTGCGTGGTCGAAGGGCGACGCGATGCCTGGATAGTGGAGATGACATCCAATGGTAGCTGGGCAGTGGTCAAGATGCCATGCTCAACCACCAAGCGGTTAAGCGGAGCCACTTGGGGTCCGGGTGGATCTGGGACCCTGCATCAACACGGCCTTGGACTCCGGGATGCACCAATGAGGAGCAATGGAAAGGGACATCAAGTCCGCAAACCATGGCCTCTTGGGCCAATGGGGAGCCAGTAGAATCAGTTGTACTCTCTCTTCTAGGAGTTTTCAGATTACCTTGGGGATGATAGGGAGGGGTGGGAAGGCATACAGCAGGCCGGCTGGCCATCGGCTGCGAAGGGCATTCGAGGCTCCAAACTGGAGACAAGGTATCTGGAGAAATACCGGGGCAACTGATGGTTGGTCGGTGATGCGAAAAGGTCCACTAACGGAGTTCCGAACCTGGCCACTATCTCCTGGAACAATGCCAGTGAGATGGACCACTCCCCGTGATCTATCAGGTTGCAGCTGAGGGCGTCGGCCTGGATATTCGCCATCCCTGAAATGTGATCCGCCCTGATGGAAGACAGGTAGGCCTTGACCCAGGTGCCCAGAAGAAGGGTTTCCTCCATGAGGTCCCACGAGTGGGTACCCCCCAACTTGTTGATGTGGGCCTTGGCGGTGGTATTGTCTGTAAGGACCAGAATGTCCTTCTGCTCCACCTGGCTCCGAAAATGAATCAGCGCTAGCCGAATGGCTCGCAACTCCAGCAGATTGATACTGAGTAGCCGCTCCTGGTCGGACCAATGACCCTGGGCCATGTGATGGTGTAGGTGCGCACCCCACCCCGTGAGGCTGGCATTGGTGGTGAGGTGGAGCCATATGGGTTCCCTGAAAGAAGAGCCGCAAGAAATGGCACTCAAAGTCCACCATCATAGGAAGCAAACAACAGGACCCGGCAGATGGAGTCGAACTAAAGAGGTGTCACATTGGTCCTTTTGGAAGGGCAGGAGGAGCCACTGGAGTTCCCTACTATGCAATTGGGCCCACGGTATAATGCCAAAAGTGGAAACCATCTTCCCCAATAAGCGGGAGAGCTCCAGTATGGTCTCTGAGCCAGCCCACAAGCATTTGTTGGCCAAAGAACGCAGGCTATCTATTTGGAAGATAGATAGACCATACACGAGCTTGTGTCTATAAGGGCTCCTAAATGTAATATGCAGGTGGAAGGTGACAGATAGTTTTGGGCCAATTAACCAAAAAACCATGAGCCTGTAAGGTGGAGAGGACCTTAGAGAGATTCCGGAGGGCCTCCGATAGGGACGACGAAAGAATTAAGATGTCGTCCAAATAAAATTGAATACGAATGGATTGAGAATGGAGATGGGCAATTAGGGCCACCATAAGCTTCGTAAACACTCTAGGGGCGGACGAGAGGCCAAATGGGAGGGCTTTGTATTGATAATGATGGCCCCGGAAAAACAAAGGAATTTTTGATGAGCGGGCCTTATGGGCACATGGAGGTAAGCCTTCATTAAATCAATCGAGGAGAGATAATCCCCCGGGCGAACAGATTCCAGAATAGAAGCCAGGGATTGCATCTTGAACTGGTGATAAGTTATAGACTTTAAGATCTAATATGGGCCTCCACCCACCCGAAGATTTCTTAACAATAAAAAGGCAGGAGTAAAAACCAAGACCTTGTTTGGCACAAGGAACTGGTTGGATGGCCTCAAACTGGAGAAGGTGGTCAATAGAGGCCAAAACCAGTTCCCATTTAAGCCTGTCACAGGAGATGGGGCAGGAAAGAAACTGGGGAGTAGGGGGAGAAAAGAACTCTAAGGCCAGGCCGGAGGAAATGATCTGTAAAACCCAGGGATAATTAGTAGAAAGTTTCCATACCCAGGTGTGTATTGAGACCCAGGTCTGACTTGAAAATCCTGGTGGGACCTGACTGGACAGGACCGTTGGAAACGAGGTTGGTAAGGTTGGGAGTCGGAGGTCCAAAAGGACTGGTATCGAGATGACGGCGGGAACCTGGAATCGCTGAGGCGAGAGGCTGGAGGCAAAACCTTCCGTCTATCCCTAGTTTCGACTAACAGAGGATCCAACGACTGGCCGAAGAGGTTGCCCACAGCGTAAGGAGAGGAAACCAATTGCCATTTGCTACACTTGTCCGCCTGCCAGTTGCGCAGCCACAAGAGTCAACGAGAGACGACATTGGAGCCCAAAGCCCATGCTGAAAAACGAGTGGCGTTAAGCATTGCATTGGCTGAATATTCTAGGGCAGCTGAAATTTTGTTTAGGTCCTGATGGGACCTAGTGTCGGAAAGGGAAAGGCGGTTCTGCAACTGTTTGAGCCACAGCAGCGCCGCCGTGTTGAAAAATGATGCTGACGTGGATGCCCTGATAGACTAGGCAATAGCCGCATGGCCTTTAAGAAGGGCCTTCTCAGCACGCTTATCTTCAGGCCAGAGGGAGTCCTCAGTCGGCCCCGCAGGATGGGGAGTGTTGGTATGAGCCACGATCGGGGGATCCACCATAGGAGGCTGGAGGAGACTGGACAAGGGGAGGGCCGAATTATAAAGACGCTTCTCCAATCCATTGGGACTGGGGCCAGCCCCTGGCAGAGACCATTGACGTTGGAGAACGTCAGTAAATAGCTTCGGAGCTGGGATGGTCTCAGGTTCGATAGTAGGTTCCGTGAACATGGCTGCCATGGGATCAGACACGGTGGATGCGGAAGCTGAAGAAGGAAGCTCTCCCATATGGGTAGTGGCAATGGCCTTAAACAGAAGAGAACGGAAAACCTGAGGTCTGAAGAGCCCGACAAATGAAGGTTGGTCTGGGCACAAGCCTTCATCATCAGACCAGGCCGCATCCTGGTAGTCATCGGCTTCATAGCCAGAAGCCTGGTCAGCAGAGAGGTGGTAATCGCGCTGATCCTGTTCCGAAACTGAGTCATCCAGATCCCTGGAAACTGATTGCTGGAGAGGTGTAGGAGCAGGCAGGACTGCCGCTGGAACCAAACATTGGGCCAGGCTTTGCTTAAGTGCCCTGGTAAGGATAGCCTCTAACGATTCTGCCATGACGGGAAGCTGAGCAGGGTGGACTGCTGCAGGGAACGGTGCCGGAGGAGGAACCATGTGGGAGGCGGAGGAGGGTGTCACGGTCTGTTGCGCGGAAAAGGAGACCGGGTCCGGCAGCATTTGGAAAACCTGGTGAGTATCTGCCATGGGTAGTGAATGAGGTGCCGCCTCAATGTCAGGAGAAAGCTCCCTAGCTGACCTGGGAGATGCCCTGACAGGATTGGTGGAAGTAAGCTTAAAGCTTGAGCTTTAAGAAAGGTTTTTTCAATCGCCTTATGTCTCCTTTGCTCCTCTTTAGAGAGAGCAGCAAGGGAAGCAGAGGCAGAAGGTTTCCTTCCCCACGCTCTTTTGGGCTGAGGGGGAATGCCCGACAATCCCTCCAGAGGATCACTAAGGTGCTGACGCCTCCCTGAGGTATGCTAAGGAGCCGTTGGAGCTGAGCGCATGGCGTCCGCCATCTTGAAATCGGCCCGATGCTCGAGGGAAATGAGAAACTCACTGCCCTCTGACAGAAATAAGCGCCAAACTCTAGAGAGTCTGAAGCAGGTCAGCAATCCGCCAGTCGAAGGCACTGCCGAGTGAGCGCAAGGCTCGTTGGACTCGTTTGAGCGTGAAGATGAAAGGCGCGGGTCTCCCAAGTCGCTAGCCGTCCGGCTATTAACGCAACTAAAGCACTTGGCGAGAGATCGCTCGAGCTGAGGCTGGCTGCTAGGCAAATGTCTTTGAAACGCAGCCGAGCTCCCCCGATGGTCCTGGGAGCTGTAGAGAAATGGGATCGAGGCACTGCCAGCCGGCAGGCACGATCCTCTCAATTCTAAGGAGAACGAACCCAATCGCTGTTCTGAGGCAAAGAGAAGTCGGAAGACACGTTCGTCTCGCATAGACCGAGTCGAACAACTGGGGAAGGCCAGGAGGGCGGAGCCAGTTGATTTAGCAGACTCGGTCATGCGCATTGGACAGAGCATTCCCCATTCTGACTGCCGTTTCCCTCTTAACAGGAGAAAGGGATCTCTCATCTAGTGACTTCTTGTTCATGTTCATTAAAACACTCAAATATTTAAGCAATTTTGTTTCCAAATCATAAGAGGTGTGTTTATTAGAAAATCCAGTCCTTCCTTTAGAGTTTTTGGAAATAAATCAATCGTGCAGAGGATAAACTAAAGCATACTTTATTATTTTGAAACCATTCCATTTGGGCTTCCCTTAAAACAAAATAAAACTGAGGGGTGGGAAATAATTGTTTGTTACTTGTTTTTCTTCCATACAATCAGTATGTAATATAGATTCTTCTTTTGCATCTTAATATTTTAACACGGACACACACACCTACAGACACACAAATATGTGTATGTAGGTACATGTATATACTGGTGTGTGTGTAATCTCAATTGAAGAGTGAGATAAAGGAAAATGAGACTTAGCACATAAAAATCTAAGCCTACTGCAAATTCCGGTCTAGATATATTTGTCTATTTATCTGTGTGCATGACACACAACACAACACAACACAACACACACACACACACATAAAGATAAACTGTAACTACTAAATTGCAGGTATTTTATGTAAAAGAAAATGCACAGATTATAATAATACTACAAGTTAGTTTTAAGAAAACCCTTCAAACAACAAACTACAAGAAAAATTGTCTCTTCATTTTCTTTTGCTTTGTTTTTATATGACTGTAATACTCTTGGGATTTTTGTCATGGGGGGTTAATTTATTGTTTTGTAGTGGTATTCTTTTCATGATTTTCTTGATTGTTGGCACTGACAGCCCCTGGGAACAGATGATATAGAAATAAATTAGATAAATAAAATAAAATAAAATAGCTTAAAGTATGAATGAAGGTTGAAATTAAACACCCAGTTCTGTCACTTGAAGAGTGATAAAAGAAAATGAGACTTAGCACATAAAAAATCCAAGCCTACTGCAAACATTCTCATCTAGAAATATTTGTCTATTTCTATAGAAAAGGCTTCTTGGAGCTAATGGTCCTCTGCAGTGGTGGGATTCAAGTAATTTAACAACCGGTTTTCTGCCCTAATGATTTCTTCCAACAACCAGTTTGCCAAACTGCTCAGAAAGTTAACAACCGAAGTGGTGTGAACTGGCTGAATCTCACCACTGGTCTTCTGGTTCAGTTTCTGGACATTTCCATCTTCTTAGAGATTTCCAGCAGTAGTCTTTTTTGTTTCTTCTGGGATGGAATGTAACAGAATTTTCAGGGAACAGAGCCCTTGCAAATGAGAAACACCTTTGCCTTTCAGACAGATAGACTGATCTATATAATTGGCTTTGGGCCACTACAACTCACTGATCCTACTGATAATAAAGGGCCACCATCAGTGAGCTGTTGGACAACATTACTTGATCTGTTGTGTGGATGTTTGGGTGGTTTAGGGGTGGGGAATTGTGGTGGGTAGGAATGTGTTTGGAAATTGCTATGTGTATTGGACCTGGTCTTTGGGTGTTAAGTGAATTTTGTTTTATGGGTATACTGTGTATACACGTACAATGACAATAAAGTTATTATTATTATTAATATAAGCAGTTGTTGAGGTAAGAAGCTAAACCACCAGGTAGTTAACAACTTCTCAGAATGAACGACTAAGCAAGCATACAGTACAGTACAGCAAATAATAATCCTAATGGTTTCTCCACCCTCAAGATCATATCACTGAAGCAGAGTAAATTGGAAACCATACCTATCAGTCTTGCATCTAGGTTTTGCCAGCTTTTCCCTTACTAGTTTATGTTTTTATATGACAACTCCTCCTTCTTCCTCTTTGGGTAAAGCTACTATGGCTCTACCATTAATAGCATGCTAAAAAGCTCCAGAGAAAAGGGCATGCATAAGTGCACCAGCGTGCCTACTGTCCCTGTCCTAATATTCCTTTTTACTTACTCTTTTCATGTATTCAAATTATGTTTATACTTTTACCTATTATCTTATATATGCTTGACAAATAAACTTATGATTATGATGATTATGAGAAACAGAATATTTTCTGAACATTAAGAGAGGTTTTAAATCAAATCAAATCAAATCTAGAAGGTTAGATGCAGCCATGTTATTCCAAATTAAATCAGGTCATCTCCATAATATATCTTTTCCCCAATGAGACGTGGTAAGACAAATTTTCTGCAACTGAGTGATATGAACATAAAGTATTTATTCAATAGTTTTGATTTTAGTTGTCCTGTTTTTCCTTTCAAAGAATTAATGAATATATGTCTTTTCTGCCTTGACAACAATAGATCAGTTTAACTAAGAACAATTTGACTGAAGTAAGCCACAACTTCTTTGTATTATTTACTACACAGTAGCATTCAGACAAAGTTACAATAAGTAATTTGAACACAATTATAACTCATATAAATCAACACAGATATTAGCTTCTAACTAGCAAAAGATGTATGACTACTTCGGTGTATGTTCATAGCCAATAAATCCCTAATTCAATATCAGTTCTATGAAACCTAAAGTACTAACATTTTTCAGAAACTTTCAAGTAAACTGAATGGAAAAATGGTGTTAACTACTTTGATGACTAAGCAAAATGAGGTAAAATTAACAAGGAAAGGTGTTGCTATCACTTTCATAGTGTTTCTTTCCTCCTCATCTATGGAGAGGTGAAATGGGAAGTATTGTATAGCCCTTCAACGTATCATGATTCCATAGTAAACATCCACTCCCTATTTTTTAAGCTGTTTGCAATTTCATTTGAGATAGAATGAACCTAGTTTGAATGGAAAGGTAATATACTATATAGGATACAGGGAATGGCCTTGGGGGATAGGAGCAGTGCTAGGATTCAGTCAGTTGGAAACCACTTCGGGAGAACCAGTTGTTAACTTTCTGAGCAGTTTGGTGAACTGATTTTTGGAAGAAATCATTAGGGCAGAGAACCGGTTGTTAAATTATTTGAATCCTACCACTGGATAGGAGGAAGAGCTGCTATCAGGTCAACAGTCAGATACAGATGACTGAATTTGGAATTTAACTCAGGAATGTAACCTGATTAAATGGTTCAGACAAAGACCCTGACAAAGATAAAAGAAGGCTGGGAGAAAGCACATTCAGACTTGAAAGATGTTGTTACTATAGCTTTCCAATAATATGCTACTGACTTAAATGTCATTAGATTTCTAGTCTGGTCTACACTGAAGGGGTAACAAATATACAAATGAGTTTTCTTAGGCACTGTTTTCCCCATTATAGTTCCTTTCCCCAACAAACTGCTGTTTAGTGGACATAATGCAAGATTCTGGGGGGTAGAAGGGGGAAGAGTTATTTCACATACATGCTTTTAATCTATCAGCCTTACAGAGCAGTTCAAACCAAGAAGTAAAAGTCCACAGGAGCCTAAAAACTCATTTTATTTAGATTGGTTATAGTAATATAATCTTGCAAGTCTGTTTCCCCTCCTTCCTCTTTTTATATTCATGTGAATTAGGGGTGCCTATCTGAGATGTTTTGGTAATCAACACAAGCAATACTTTCCTCTTTGTTACTTCGATAACAAATCTTTCCTCCCTCCATCAAGGTCATCCTTGTTACTCTCTTTAGAGTCCAAATCTTGTATGCCATCCAAGAATTATTTCATAGGCGATAGAATCCATAATTTAAGAAATTAAATAAATTAAGAAGATGGTGAAAGGAGTCATATCCACAGTTTTTTCTATTAATCATTAAAACTCTGTTGACGGACTATGTAGAATAATATCTAAGGTTAATCATATATGGCAAGTCAAAATCAAAATTTTCAAGGCTTGCCAAGTGACTCATAATCTGGAGGTCACTCATCTGTTTTCAGGACACAGAATATTAAAAAAAGTTGAGGAACTTTTAGCTTGTCTTATGACAGGAGAACAATACAGGACCTGAATTAGCAAAGTATTAGATTCTTTATGTATCACCAATTGGCTTTTCCCAATAGAAATATGTTGCAGAATTTCGACAGTTGGTGGCTGCATGAAATTTGTTTCTGTTTATAGATCCATTGTATGCAGCTCTTTGGTTTTGGGTGTACAAATGGCATTATGACAAAATATCTTTCATGGTGGAGATGGTCAGACAAATTTTAAAAAGCCATTTACCACAAATTAAGGTCATTATGTTTATTCCATTCTAATTAATTATATCACCTCAACTTTCCTGTTCAGTTCAGCAAGCTAAACGTTTATTTTTTAAATAAAAGAAAAGATACCAGGGAAGGGCCAAACCTAAGGAATACTTAAGAAGATGTCATCGGGCTTATTTTTTCCCCCCCAGAATGCTACAATAGGAATTCAATCAGAAACCCTTCAATCAAACATCTTTCTGATGTCTTCACAGAAGGATAAGAAGGAAGTTAAAAATATTTTATATAAACTGCCCTGTCCCTTCTTACAGTTATGGTCCTGCCTCTGCTTCTTCTCCATGCCAACAGAAGCTTTTTTCCCCTTCATATTATGCATTGGATTTTTAAAATTGCCCACAGAATAGTTACACCACCTTCCTCTTTCTCCACCACTAACTACCTCCTCCTCCTCCTCCATTTCCTTCTTTCCCTCTTTTGCATGCTTTTATGTTATATTTTCTAAATTTATTCAACTCCTTGGGATTGACATTTCAGCATCACAGGACGTTTGATCTTCACATAGCAGTTTTATCCACATACCTCATTGTAATATTGCAACGTAGACTAAATAAAAGTATACACTTGTGAAAACTGGAATCACATAATGATTATAAGATGAAATCCTTGTTTCTTATGATATTTTTACTATAAATTCACTAGATATTTTATTATTATTTTAGCAAATAATATATGTGGGTGAAAATATAGCCACTATGTAAAAATAAAGAAATAAATAAAAATTCCAAGCATAGGCTAGTAATATGTCTTCCAATGTCATAAACTAATATTTATTTAAAGTTAATGTTTAATTCAAACAGGTCATAATTTATATGGATAAGATGCCCATATTTCTTATTCATTGCATAAGATGGATCTCCCATCTTACAAATGGACATGGATGGACATGTCTAGCCGTTCACCAAAATCATACCATTTGGACATAGCACAAGAATAAGAAAAATATTTCTAGATCTTTAAGATTTAAACCCAGAATCATTACCCCCAAGACTACATAAAAATATTAATTAAGTCAATTATCCATCTCCTGAAAGCTGTTTTTTTAAGTTTTTCATGCTATACTTCTCTGATTTTTTAAAATCACCCGTTTGGATTTATATTTTTGCACAATTTACATATATTTCCATATTCTAAAGTCCATCTCTTAATTTAGGGTTGGTAAACCACCACTGAATATATTGATAAGAAAGAAATTTATAAATGTCCATATTTCAAATCATTTAGAGTAGTCAGTACTATATCTAATATATTCATTTCTGTCTGCTTTCATTCCAAATCCATTTTGCTTAACCATTAAATATTATGTGTTAAAGGAACACTTTGAGGAAAACTTAAGCACAGTTCTGTAATAAAAAATTAAAAGTACACTGTGCAGTTGCCCATTAATAACCCCCAGTGATACCAAATTATACAATTTGCATAACCTCCTCCTGTAATAGGGTTTAAAATCAGCATCTTATCCTAAGGAGGTGAAGAGAATATCATAGTATCAGATTGTCTCGAAGAGCTCCATTTCATACAGAAGTTATCAACTTCTCGAGAGTTTTTAAATTTTTATCTGCAAAGTTTTTTGTTCATTGAAAAATAATGGATGTTTTTTTTAAAATCCTTTTAAAAAGACTGCTTTACTCTAGCATAGGGATGGGGAACAATGGCCCTTTTATGACTTGTGGACTTTAACGCCCAGAATCCTGAACCAGCCTGGTTCACGAACTCTGGGAGTTGAAGTCCACAAGCCATAAAGGGCCATCATTTCCCACCTCTGCTCTATCAGAATAAAATGTGTTTCCATATAGACCTGCAAGGAGGACATACCAAACAATTCTGATAAATTAAGAAAGAAAGTTTATTTAGACTTCTCAACAACCAAGAAGAAAAACGATGGAATAAATCTTTAAGGAAGGAAGCTTTGTTTAAAAAGACCTTAAAGCTGTATCCAAAATTTAAGGGTATGAACTATATAGATGGATAGATGAATTACATGAAGAAATTTGGAAGGAAATATTTGTCTGAGGCATGAAGAAAACAAAATTGCTGCAGTATACTCTGTCATACAAAACTTGCCCTAATTATCTATTCTATAAAACTGTTATTGCAATTTGGAGAACTTTTCTACTGATGCGATCAGCAAGCTAAAGCAATAAATTGACACAGGGCTAGGGATGTAGGCCTTACTGTTAAACCAGATTGGCCTTGGATTCCAATGGAATATTCCCTTGTGTTTTAATTAAAAACCCTGCTTTTCAGGACTAAATCACCATCCATGCTCTGAGTGAATCGGTGATACTTCACTGCATATTTCCCAGCTGAAGTACAGCTGGTTTTTTGGTTTCCATCTAGCAAGACCGTTTTGGATCATGTAAATGCACTTTTATATATTCAGCTATAGTTATTCCAAAGGAGTGTTCCAAAAGTATGCTTAAAAATAAAAGCAAAACACAAACCCTTTCCCACTCAAATTACTGTTTGTTTTTGAAAGAACTCTATTCAGTGGGATACTACTTAATTTCAAGAACAGTGATTGCCTCTGAATAGAGTTATATAAAAAACTTCCATAAGTATCAAATACAATAGTGCTATAAAGGTATGAATGGTCTCCTGCAAGTACAATAAAAATGTTGAAAATTATTCTATATTTACCTGAGAGTAAATCTTGTTTAAAATATATAGCCTTTCCACATCTGCAGCATATAATTAGCTGAACCTGGCTCTCAAAAATAGACAAGAATTGTGACCTCTATAAATAGACCTTTATTATTTCCCAGAAATGCCTAAATGTGGATAATCATGGTTATTTTCCTAACATTTATAATTTCCTAAGAATTCTACATAAGCAAAGTGAGTACCCTGTGACACTGATAGTTACTGTTTATTTTTCAAATTAATTATTCTTAATTAATGGAACAATCAAATTTGATGTGGAATATAAAATCTCTGATAAGTACATAAACTAAAGATTGAAGCTGAACTAATACATATACACCATGCAATGGATACTTGCCTCATTCTGTTGACTGGAATGGCTGCTTTACATTAACTGCCAACTTACACCAAATGTTATAAATGCACATTGCCAGAATAAAGCAAAACATATGTCATCTAGCAATTAGCACACACACATGCACACATGCATATATATATACACACACCTGTGTGTGTGTGTGTGTGTGAAATTAGTAACGTGGTTGTTAAGTAAATCTCTCTTCCCCATTGTTTTTGCTTGTCAGAAAGTTACAAAAGATGATCATACAACCCCAGGACACAATACCCATCATAAATATGAACCAGCTGTCAAGCATCCAAATATAAATCATGTGACCATGGGGATGTTGCAATGGTCATAAGTGTGATAAATGGTCACAAATCACTTTTTTCACTGCTGTTGTAACTTTGAACGGTCACTAATTGAACTGTTGTAAGTCAAGGACTACCTGTACTGGGTGACTAGGAAAATGAAGGAAGATAAAATGACAATCTTTTTATCATGGAGCATTACAATATTATTCATGGGATTTTAAGAAAATGAAATCAACAAATATGTAATCTGTTGCTTTAATTATCAAGTGAAAGGTGCTGTAAGTAAAATGTATAGAGTGACAGGGGAGGAGGAAAAACAAGGAGATGAACCTTCGATAGACAACTAAGGTTGCACAAACCTCACAATATTCAACATATGTCCTGCAACATTTTATTATGGTTTTCCACAATTCCATGTCCAAAGTCAGAAAGTCACATGTCTGGGGGTCTGAGAACCATACCTGATGTTAAGGTCTACCTGGCTCTGCCCATTTCCAAAACATATTCCTTTACCAACCAACACTCTGTGTGACTCAAGTCTAGACAACCAATTATTTTCATTTATTGACTGCAACTATCTATAACATGATCCCCAGTGGAGAGCCTCTGCCAAAAACAGTCCAAATTCTAAATTATTGAGTCAGAACTCTGAATCAAAAACAAGACATTGGAAAGAACTAGAAGAAAGGGATAGTAGCAGTAAAATGGTGAAACTGTCACTCTGACTATACCATGTCATTTATAAATAAGACTTTGAATTATCAGAAGAGTAACAACTGTTCCTGTCCAATTTTGCAGGAAATATATCCATTACTGTTAAGTTTGTGAAACCTGGATAGAAGATTCATCTCATTTTTCTTCTTCCCTACCAAAACCAAATTCCATTGAGGATAAATGTTCATTCTTTTAGAAGTCAAACAAATAATGAAAATGGGAGTTTAAAAAGTTAGTTCCCAGGAAAGAAAAATAGAAAATGGAGAGATTCTAATTAAAGATGGCATAGCTACAATAAAAAAAAAATCTGCAAGGTTAAGTATATAGGGTGGACAAGTTAAATGCCTAGAAACAAAGAAATTAGAGGGTAAATTGAACAATTCCAGCTTTCAAGTATTACCTTGCAAAACAATCAGTTCAGGAAGTTAGCAAATGAACTATATTAGAAGCAACACTAATGTTTTCTTTGTGTATAGTGAGATTTCTGGAAAAAAAATACTTTTTAAAATATACTTTATATTTTATCAGCTAGAATTCAATAACAAAAGTAATTAAGAGGAAAGTTAAACAAAAGAGGGTGCTATCTTAGCTCTTAATGTAGCAACCATGGTCATACTTCAAACTAATGCTCTCCCAATGTACCAGATTAGAAATAACCTGAATCTGGAAAACAGATCTAGAATATAAGGTGAGCCTTATAATAATAGACAAAAGAAAATTCAAAAGAAAACTGTTCAGCATATTGTTTTGATTTATTCTCTTTCCCCAGTTCAACCCCAGTATAGATGGCATACATAGTCAGAGGAAATTCATACCAATAGGAAGCATTGGCAAAAATGGCACATGTCCTAAATAACAGAAATGTTGCATTAGCAACCTTCCTTTGGCTATAGAGAGTTGGAACAAATTTAGAATATATGTGCACATGAATATGTCTTAACATCCCTTTGTATCTCTAACAGAAAGTGGGGTGTATTAGTTATTTTATTTTATATATTTTACTTTTCATTTGACATATGTGACTCTGGGAGGTTCACAGCAATTAAAAATAAGAGCAAGGAAAAAAAGAAAATATACAGCTATATGAAGCAATGTTAAAAACTCCAACACAAAACATATTCACAATCATCAGGTAAATACAATCAATGCATCCAATTCAGTGTAACCATTGAAGAGGCTCACCACTCCCATCCCAAATGGGGTGGTACAGCCATTTTTCCAGGTCCTTCCTAAAGACCAGAAGGACCAGGGCCAATCTAAGTTCCAGAGAATTTTGTCTAAAAGACAGGGCCATGGTAGATAAGGCTTTCTTCCTGGATGCCATCAGATGACATTCCCTAGCATTTGGAACCCATAACATGCCTCTACTGCCAGATCTAATGGGATAGGTAGATATAACTGGAGAGAGGTCAAATACCCCAGCCCCATGCCATTATCATGAATTCCAAACTAGAAATTTAATGTGAGAGGTAAATTGGGAGGAACTGATGGGAACTGAATTGTGTATTTTGCTTAACATTTCAATTAGCACCTCCTGTGGCATATTAAGAAGAAATAGGTTAGGGTTAGGATTGGGTTGTGTTGAATTGGGTTAGGGGTTGGAGTTGGGGTTAGTGGATAGGATTAGAGGTTGGAGTTAGGGAATATTAGGGAAAATGTGACATTATGCAACATCCCATTGCAAAACCTTATATTTCTTTTGCCAGACTTTCAATTGGTTTGTTTTTAATTTGGGAACTCTGATTTTTTAAAATTGTTTTAAAGTGGAAACAATTTATATGGTTTAGTCTTGAATTTGAACTAGAGCAGAAAAGGGCACAAATGAAGTACATTAAAAATAATAACACCAATCCCTGCATATGTCAAAGGAACATGAAAACTCTGAATGGCTTGAGCAGCATATATATATATATATTTTCAAGGTTCTCTTCCCCTACATTTTGTTGACCAAAATATACATAGTGGAACTTCCAAGTATATGTTTCTAGGGGCAAGAATCCAACTTTAAGAAAGCCTACCAAGAAGTAAGAATAGTTAGAGTGGAATATACTAATCAATTAATATACCATGGCCTGCAGCTTAAAAGTTTAAGAAAATTTGATGGCAGAGATGGCTCTGCTCTGTGAGTTGAAAAGAAAAAAAGAAATGTGTTTTCTTGAGTGGCATACACATCCATCAGTTCATTTAGATGCGGTAGTAAGTTAGAGAAAGAAAGTGAAAAAAAGAACAAATCTCAGTTAATAAGAGACTTCTATTTAGTTGTCTTTGGAAATATTCTTACCAACTCCCTCTAGCAAAAAAGAATTATTATATTACCAGTGAAATGTTATTATCAGGTGCATTTTTAACACAAAGTCTTTTCAGGCCCTGAAGACAGATATTCTATCAAATATAAAATCTCAGAAATAGGGGGCAGAGAGACTGCTAGGAACATCAGTTCTCTTTGTGAAGGGAGAAATACTCGCATCAGACACTTTCAGCTTCTATGCTGACAATTCTCATAATGACAGATATCCATTTTCATATTTCCACATTTCCATTATGTTATCACGGCAAAATTACTGTCAAAGAAAAGCAAAGTTATATACCTAGTTTTGTATATTTTAGATATATAGAGCTAGAATGTATTTCTTACTTAGTTAGAAGGAATGGCAATAGAAGATAGAAGGGAGAGCAAGAGCGTAAACAAGTTCTGCATCATTGCCCTGCACCAATCATATCAAACCAAGATAGTCTAACCACTCCAAGTGAAAGAAGAAGAAAACCTGTGAAATGCCCTTCAGCAGGAGAAGTGGGCCTTTTCTGATGGCCCAGTTTAAGGCCTATCCACTACTTCAGAGGTGGGGAACTATGGCCCCCTTATGACTTCTGGACTTCCATAATGGCGCATGAACTAGTGCAGGGGTGGGGAACTACAGCTCCCTTGTGACTTCTGGACTTTAACTCCTAGAATTCCTCAGCCAGCCATGATGGCTCAGGAATTCTGGGAGTTGAAGTCCACAGGTAATAAAAGGACCATAGTTCCCCATCCCTGCACTAAAGTTCATGAGGCAGACATGAAAAACAGAGATTTCCAGAGCAGGCCTATGTTATACAGGTAATCCCCACCTACAATTGTAATGGAGCCTGCCTATTATTGTTGTAAGTTGTGACGGTTGTAAAGCAGACAGCCAATCTGATTTTATGACCTTTTTTCATTAAGTGAGCACTGAACTTGTTAAGGAAAGTAAAAATAAAATCTTTTGTGAAATCAGTGCACTAGTTGCATTAGACTTTCAGGCCCAATTCAAAGTGCTGCCTCTCACCTTAAAGCACTATCAGATACTTTGACAAATTAAATCTTCCCATCATTTAGAGAGGGTCTCTTGCAGGCCTCTCTCCTTGTGATGGTCATGTGTCATGGGCCAGTGATAGGCCTTCTCTTTCGTATCCGTGGTTTTATGGGACACTTTTCCCCTTGGGAACTCAAATAGCCCCTGTTCTACAGGAATTTTGAGAAAAGACCAAAGCAGCGTTTTTCCAGTGGACTTTCAGCCCTTAGATTAAGAAAATGATGGTGTTTATTATTTTGATGAGGAGGATTCATTTTTATTATTTGTATTTATCTTAATGATTATCTTTTACTTTATTGTACTCCATCCAGACGCCACTGAGCAGGCTATAAACATTACAAACATTTATTTTTTTTAAAAAAAAGAGATGAATTGGGCAGCCCTCACTTGAATAGATGGAATTTTAAACTACTTTTTATAGATAAACTTAAGTTTATGTATTGAAGGAGGAGCTCTATACAGGTAGTCCTTGACTCATGACCACAATTGAGACTGCAACTTCTGTTCCTAAGTGAGGAGGTTGTTAAATGAGTGCCACCCAATTTTATGACCTTTTTGGTTAAGTGACTCACCATAGTTAAGGGAATTACATGGTCGTTAAGCAGATTTGGCTTTTCCCATTGACTTTTCTTGTTGGAAGCAGACTGGGAAGGTTGCAAATGGAAAACACATGATCCCAAAATCAGCGGTCAAATCCGGACGGATCTATCCAGCTCACACAAACTGGTAGGGCTCTGCCCACCCGCCGGGACGTCATTACGTCCTGTTTTTGACCCTCTGCACATGCACAGAAGAGGCATGCACACGCTCACATTTCCGAACTGGTAGCGAAAGTAAGTGCATTTCATGGCTGCCCAAAATGCTGCAACTGTGATAAATACATATTGGCAATAGGAATAGCACTTAGACTTATATACCGCTTCATAGTGTTTTTACAGCCCTCTCTAAGAGGTTTACAGAGTCAGCCTATTGCCCCCAATAATCTGGGTCTTCATTTTACCCACCTCGGAAGGATGGAAGGCTGAGTCAACCTTGAGCTGGTGAAATTTGAACTGCCGAACTACAGCTGGCAGTCAGCTGAAGTAGCCTGAGTACTGCACTCTAACCACTGCCCCACCTCGGCTCTCTATTGCCAACCATCCAAATTTTGATCATGTGACCATGGGGATGCTGAAATGGTTGTAAATGTGAGGATCAATCATTAATCACTTTCTTTGATGCCATTGTAACTTTGAACAATCACTAAATGAATGGTTTTAAATTGAGGACTATCTATACTTCTAGAACATGTAAGCGAGCAAAATACAAAACCAAATTATCTGCAATGTAATACGGATTACTTTAAACATAAATAATAGAATTATAATTAACTGCATATACAAGAATTAAGCATGCTTTAAGATGTTGCTGCAAGTCTTCAGCAGTATTCATCTTTTCTTGTTTATCAACTAAAATTAGTAAGAACAGAGGCAGTGAAATGATTCTAAACAAGAAATTTATCTGTAACAAAATACACAGCAAATGACAGGAATGCACAAATTGAATTGTTTCTGATGACTAATTATTTTGCCTTCATTTGAAAGTCACCATTCCAGAACGTTGTTCAGTAGCATGTCATATTGCTGACTCATTGATGTAGTAACTGATTATGAAGTCCATTTTCCAGTAACTTAAACTGTAATTTATTATTTTTTTAAATAAAATGAATGATTGGTGAGAATACAGAGAGGGATTTAAATCTGTTTCCTCAACTATGAGACGGATAACCAGTTATGTGAAAATAACTGGTTATCACTAAATATAAGGCCATCAATCGAAAATATCTTTTTTACATAATACATAATTGACATATGGAATTCGTCATCACAGTAACCATATCAGCAAAAGAAGGTGACTACGGTCTATTTCAGCCTCTAATGCCACAGGATACTTTAGATTTGTTGGAAAATTCTCTAGAAACATTCTAGGTTGAATCAAGCATGCCAGACTAGGTAAATCTTCATCTGATACAAACTCACTCTGATTATATTCCTGTCCTCCTCTTAATGGTTGGATAAACACTTCTAATATGTTCATTACCATCAGTTCACTTATGTAGGACAACATGGCTTTTCATCATGAGACAAACATGGTTATAATTTGGATGGAATTTGGATGGAATTGGGGGGGGGGGAAAAAAAAAAAAAAACACAATACAATGTATTTTCATATACCATATATAGTTTTCATCTTCACTGAATTAATTTAAGCCTTCATACGACTTCTTTTGGGGTAGCTCATATATTTCAATTAGTTTTATTTAGTTGATTAATTATTACTGTTAAGTCATGGTTTGTTGTATTAATATAGTAAGAAACTAATATAGTTTCCCTATTTTGAAATGATGCAGGATAGCAATAGCAATAGCACTTAGACTTATATACCACTTCACAGTATTTTACAGCCCACTCTAAGCAGTCTACAGAGTCATTCTTAACAGAAGTCATATTATTTCCTCCTTTGAACCATAAAGTATTAATAGCAATAGCACCTAGACTTATATACTGCTTCACAGTACTTTACAGCCCACTCTAAGCAGTTTACAAAGTCAGCCTCTTGCCCACAATGATCTGGGTCCTCATTTTACTGACCTCGGAAGGATGGAAGGCTGAGTCAACCTTGAGCCTGGTGAGATTTGAACTGCCAAATTGCAGGCAGCAGAAGTCGCCTGCAGTACTGGACTCTAACCACTGTGCCACCGTGGCTGTTTTTGTTTCACTTATACAGGTAGTCCTTGACTTACAACACTTCATTTAGTGACTGTTTGAAGTTACAATGACACTGGAAAAAGTGACTTCTGATTGTTTTTCACACTTAAGATTGTTTCAGCATCACACGTGGTCGTGTGATCAAAATTCAGACACTTGGCAACTGATTCATATTTATGATGGTTGCAGTGTCCCAGGGTCATGTGATCACCTTTTCCATCCTTCTTATAAGCAAAGTCAGTGAGGACTCCAGATTCACTTAACAATCATTAAGTGAACTGCACAACAGCAGTGAATCACTTAACAACTGTCTTAGCAACATAAATTTTGGGCTCAATTGTGTTCATAAATCAAGGACTACCTGTATAAAGAAGAACTTTACACACTACCTGATAGATTTATTGTGATAGGATCTTTTGGGTATGTTGACTCCAGGGATGTTTCGGTGCATGAAACACCTTGTGAAATAACCTGCAAAGATATTCATCCAGTGACAAGATTATTTATCACCATCACATACCCCTATTCTTCAAACAAGTTAACATGTCAGGTTTAGTTTCTATTTACATAGATATTTTTTCCATACAAAAGAAAACTATTTTCTAAGTCTCATCATGGGAAAAAATGCAGTAAAAATAAAATTGACATTTTCAACTCAGAGATTAACATCTGATCTTCACCTATAAAAATTACTAGGGAGACTGCCATTCTACCCTGATTACATTCTTGATATCTGATTCCACAGGCTGGTGTGGTATGAAAAATGACATGAATTATTATTTATTAATATTTTGCCCCAATGCTCACCACCATATTGATGGTCATGCGCCCTGCATCCCTTGAAGGCTCAAAACATGAAAGCAAATCAAAGTGCTGCTTCTTATTGAAAAAAGTGAATCTTCCCAGTAAATACCTTAATAGTAGGATAAAAAAATCAACATATCTATTTTTTTTGCAGAAGCAAAATTACATGTACTACTATAAATTCAGTAAGTTTATAGAGCAGCAGCATCTGCAGGAAACTACAATGATACACTAAACTAGTCATGTTAATACTATGATTACCTACTTCTGCAATTCACATATGTATCATTATTTGCCCCGTTCTGTAAATTTCCATGTTCTATGAATATATTTTTTTCTTAATCCTAGCTGCTTGATGAATGCAAAAATAAAATTGAAAAGGATAATTGGGTGAAACTGGGGTGTAGAGAACCAGTTTGGTCCAGTGGTTAAGGCAAAGGACAAATAATGCCAAAATTAATACACTGATTGCATTGGATGCCCCAGATAATATTCAACACAAAGTAGTTATAGCAAGTTAGTTACCATTAAAAATACAGTTTAGCAGTTGAAAATATTTTACAAGTTGAGATGGGCAGTCATATAAATTTAAAAAAATAAATAAATAAATGATCTAACAATGTGCAAAACTTGTCCTAAGATTTTCATTGCACTCTGTGCAAGCTACTAGTTGTGAAATTTGCTAATCAGCTAATTTGCATCAATATAGTAGCTAGAAAACATTTAATTTGACGTACACATATAAACACATACAGTATATATAGGTAAATCCTACTTAGTTTTGTAGATCTTGATTCCACACAGGATGACAGAGTTAGATAAACTTAGAACTTAGTCTCATGTTTTCATTTATTTGTTGTTCTAAATTATCAAGGAAAATTGTTATTGATTACAGATGGAATTTAAAAAAATGCAAGAATACTGATGGTCTATTAATCACTGAATCAAGTTAGTAAACAAATTAAATATGCGATGGAAGCTATTACTATTTTATTTTAAAATTTTTATTTTTTTATTTTTTTTGTTTTAAAATGTCATTTCAATGAGGCAAAAATCAGGAACAATTTTCCTTCTGTTCTGCTGTTAAAGGAATTTAATTTATGTTTCAAAACCCAGATGAACGTTTGCAGTTGCATATGAAATTAATAGACATGTCTAAAACTATTGCAAATGATTTTTTCAGAAAAATGCATGAAAATATATGGCATTAGACAGAAGTAAATGTAATACATTCTCTGTTATAAGAAAGCTCCTTAATTCTATTTCAAGGTTAGATTACTTTAAAGTCATGGATCATATAAACCAATGCCCCAACCCAAAACATTTTTCTCCTTTAACATCCTACTTACAAGCTACTTCTGAAAATGTTCTAAAACAGCCCTTCTGTAACTCTAAAAAGGAAAGGCATAAATTAAAAAGCAACCCCCCCCCCCCCAAAAAAAACCTGGAGTGACAATCAGCTGTTCCACAATAAATGGAGCAGCAGAAGTGCTGGCAAGGTTTGGAGATATTTGGCTGCATGTCATTCAGGGCAATGGTACCTGCAAATTTACTACCTTTTTTTTAAAATGGTGCTGTGCACAAGACTGCTTGGCGGCCTGCCTTTGTTTTTCAACCTCTTTTGCCTAAATTGTTTCATTTATTTCTATATGTTTCAGAAAGATTACTTTTTAGGTGTAGAAAAATGGGCTACTGTAATCACTATAGAAATGTACCTAGCCTATTAGGAACCTAGTCCTTTGAACTATAGTTGAAATGTCATCTGAGACAAATAACGTATGACAAACCCATCAGTTTCAAATGATGTTGGGAAACACTGATATTTATCTAGGCAACTGCAATGGATAGGAGGGTTTGATGCTGAAGGTACAAGTAAGCAAGAAAAGGTATACCCAAAATTCAGTTGTAAGAATAATAACTGGACATAAGATAAACCTTGTGCAATTATTCATCTGAGAAAATACCTTTAATGTTAATGTTTTCATTTAGACCAGGGTTATGAAACTCCCAGCCCACTTGCTGGATGCGTCACGTACTGGCCATGCACCCCCCCCCCCGGTTTAGTGAAGGGGGGAAGTCCCAATGCATCACGTGACACCGCTGTGACGATGTGAGTTTGACAGCCCTGATCTAGACACTTATACAAGTATCTGTTGCTGCAGATTATTTATATTAGGTGTATCACTTCCATTTTGAACATTTTTTGTTTGTTCAATTTCTCAGTCAATGACACTGGGCAGTTTACAATTCAATATATATACATCTGTCTGTCTGTCTGTCTGTATTTAACTGTAATATACATATTACAGTTAAAATGTAGAATCCAGTTCAAAACAATAAAAATAATTAATAAAAAAACTAAAAACATCCAAATTAAATATATATAGGAGCAAGATAGTTGGCCAGTTAGCAATATAGCCAGGAAACGGGTCCCTTGACAAATTGAGCACCCCAGGCTTAGGAATATAGCCAGGTTTTTAGGGCCTTATGAAAGGCTAATGGGGTTGGGGACCATTCTGCTCTTGGAAGCTTCTTTTCCCTCTGAAGAAACAAAATCTCCATTCAAAAGTGCCAACCATGGTTTGAACAAGATTTTTCTCCCAGAACTCTAAACCCGATGAAGACCACTATATTGCAGTCTTCTCATGAGGAAAAACTGTTTGGAGTCCTTATGGGCAATTTAAAGTCCTCTCTTTGTCTGGAAAGAAATTATGAAGAACTGGTCTACTACTTTTTTTTTCCTTTTTACAAGCCACTAATGGAACAATGAAGAAATGAACCTGGTTATTGTGTGTTTGTGTGTGTGTTTAACAAAATGAAATTGATTAGAGTTCTGTCATTTTTCAATTTTTGCCCAAGTGAGAAGAGCTGTGATGTTTTGTTACTTCTTTGGTCCAGGAGGAGTTAAAGAAACAGAATATACCAATCGGGATGGGGGTGGGGTGGGGGCATGGTAAATGTGATCCAAATAGAACGCTGTCAAAGGAAGGGGCTGAGATCCAAAAAGAGTTGTGAGACCTCATTTCCATGTTTCTTGTTTTGGTAATAGGCATACCTGACATCAGGATGCAACTTGCATCCCTCTAATGATATGAGAATTAACTCCGACAAGAGGTAAGATAATGTGGTACCCACATGTACATGGAGAATATTTTTGGTGCCTGTCAGAATCCTTGGCCCCTCAAATTTTTAATATTTTAAAGTTAAATGAGAGCATTCAGCAGAGAGAGGAATAAAACTTGCTCCTGTCTGAGGTAATCCCAGACATCCCTTGATCCTGCCAGCACCTATATTTACATCTGAAAAACAAAAATGGTTTTTAATGCTACAGTGAACAAATGCAAAGCGAGTTTTTTGCATTGCTCATATAATACAGGAAACTGAAACTCACCATAACAGAAAGAATGCATTTTCTCTGGCTTGCAGGCTTTATTCAGAGGATTAATAATATTCTTCTAATACAACTGAAAAAGAATTGTAGTCCTCATATGATTTTTATTCTGCATCATATACAACTCAGTACATTTTTTAGAAATCTACAGCATAGTTTGAATTATGAGCTTACTATTTCCAAAAAAGTGTGAAATTTCCTTCATCCCACATTTTAAAGCAATCAGAAAAGTCAAACCTATAGGAATTGTATAAACAATAATATATGAAGCAGATAGGAATTATAGAGCATTTAGGAAACCAGTCTTTTCTTTTTAACAATCCTTGTGCTATAAAAATCTATTTCATCTACAAATAATAGCAGATTTGATTGCTGACCTCCAGTTCCCCAGGGCACAATGCATTTTCTCTAATGAGATATGCATTTAATTCAATTTACCATTTTGACAATGAGATTTGCTATTTTAATCAGTATCAGCAAATCCAATATTCTGATTAATAAGATAGAGTTTAATTTGGGCAAGTAACAATTATATTTAATTATTTGTTTAAACAATACAAGACCTGTTGAATTTCTATAATATTTTATACTGGTCTTGTGTGACAGCATTTTCTATAAAACCAAGATCAACAGCCAGCTGGCATTGTCTTCTGGACTGAAACACAGTTTAGAAATGCAGGACATAAATTCTGATACATTTGTGTATGTGTGTGTGTGTGTGCGCGCACATGCTAAATACTTTTCTCAAAAGTATGTTATTTTTTCCCACAATTTTAATTCTAAAATGCACATTTCATAACAGTTGGTGTATAGGCTATGATTAATTTGTCCCAAGTTATGGACTAGTCACAAACTTTTTCTAAAATTGAGCAAGTTAAGAAAAAAAAAGAAGTTATATCCTTGTCTCAACCCCCTCCCCGTTCCATATTCCAGTGTCATTTCTTTAGTCTTTAACAGCACATGACAATTCTTGTAAACAACTTTTATGTTCCAGGCAATTGAAAAAGGAAGAAAAAGGCTGAGAGAGAGATGCTTTGCCAGCCAAGTCTTCAGACTGCCTGAAATGATAGAAACTTTTGTCACAACTGGCCCAATTAACTTGCAGTTTAGACAAATGAGAAGCACATAAACATTCCTTGTTTGGCGGGAGAAAGCTCCTATTATTTCCAGATATTTTGCATATTTTACCTGTTGTAAATGGTAAAGAATTTTTTTTATAAAAATAAACTGATAATTTAAAAATGTTACAATAATTAAAAGCAGCTGAAAAGTTAAAGTAAAATCGTGTTTACATGCCATCCAAGCACAAACTCTAGCTTCTAGCAACCAAGGACACCCTGCCAAGCCACTAAAACCCAGAGAATCTCTAATCCAATCCTAACTAAGGACAGTTCTCATTAAGTCCCAGTGCATGTTGATTAACCAAAATAATACATTGAAGTAGTTCACAATCACAGAACCTAAATTATTTACCTATATATCATCCTAAAATGAATGAATGGTTAGTGACATCTATTGGAATTTCTGAAAGTTAACTCAACCTGTTATTCGGATATCAGGTAAGTCATGGCTCCCTTCTGACCTCAGTGAATATGAAATAGATTGTTTCATTCAGGTTCTTCAGCTTCTTTTGGGAAAATATAGAAACATCTACATATGCTTCTTAAATTCAATTCTGGACAATTCTTACTTTATTCTGTTCCTGTCAGTCAGAGAAAAACATGCTTTGATTCCCTCTTTCTCCATTTGCTGAAGTAAACTTTTCCTCAAACTATTGTTTGAAGACGACAATAAACTGTGTGATACTTTAAAGATGCATTTTATTAAAATGCAGTCATGTTCTTTATTGTTCATTTACTTTAACAGTATTTAACTGAATTGTTGCTTGTCTGTTTTTCTATGATGATATAATTGTTCCCCACATATTATGGACTAGCTCCATTTTTCTTCTTTCGTGTATCTTTAATCTTTAATTCGGCGATAGGGAGACATGTTGGTAACAGATAGTTGGCAATTATACATTAACTGTTGCATGAACATTCACTGAAAAAACACTCCATTGAACAAACAGGGAGAACCTGAAGTTCCAGTACAAGGAGCCAGATGTGACAATGTTGGTGTCAATGAAATCTGGTAGGATGGGACACATAACTGGAATACTGAACAGGAAGCATATGGTTTGTTCAAAAATAAAAATCTCAACAAAAAGGAAGGCAAGATTGCACTATGACTTGAGAATGTCTATATCTGTAAGGAAATTCATGATATCAAATGAAAAACCTTCCCAAAAGAATCCATTAAAAACTAAGGGGAAAAAGAAATACTGTAATAATGACCCCATTGTGGGTGTGTACTTGTGCTGAGATAACCTTGACAAAGGAAAGCAAGACAACCATGAAAAGAAAGTAAATGAGAAACAAAATGACTATTTAGTGAGGGAAATGGGTGATTCTTATATATGACAAAACAAAATAAAATAAATATTAGGTCCAGATAAAGAAAGGAAAGAGACTCGAATGACCCTACCTTAATTCTGTTTGCACATCAGATTTTGAGGCTTTTAAGATTCTGTTATTATACCCTCCAGCAAAATTGGACCTTGACAGAATATAGGAAATCATACAAAGTTACCTTCAAAAGATTGATTTAGAGCAGCAGAATAGGTCAGGCAGACAATTAAGAAGCATTTTTCCACTTTTCTGCTCTACCTCATTTAAACTAGAGCTAGCTTCAAACGTTACTGCATTTGTGTGCAACATGTAATCTGGAGCTTTGCAAAGTGAAACTTTACTTTTATTAAATGGGTTTGCCCAAATGCACAGCATTTAAGCTTTACAGACACTGATTTTTACTGTTTGCAAATGTACCAGAAGAATGTGCTGGAATACATATCATGAATAACTAGGGCCACAACTTAAATTCCTCCTAATCTTTTCTGTTTGCACACTCTGACTGCCTCAGGCTAATGAGACAGAAAATAATAAAAATAACAACAACTATTACAACAACTAACAAAGCAGAGAAAAACTAAAGTAAGGAATTAAACTGTACTGGGCTAATGAAAATTCCATCCATTTTACAAGTAGCTTTACTACTATGGTTGCATCTCTACTGTAGTTATTTCTATGGCCATAGAGACAGGACAAATTCACATTTTTAATGCATAACATGTAAATAACACTTGATTCCTTGGAAATGTAGCACTCCCATGTTTTGCTCAAGACCTCTTTTGAGGGAGGAAAGGGAACTCAAGACTTGTTTAAGGAAAATGAGTAAGAATCTTCTTCACACATCTCTACTTTGGCCATCATATAAAAATTCTGAAGGCAATTCTGCAGTTAATAAGGTCAATACAAGTAATCCTCAACTTACAACAGTTTGCCTAAAGACCATTTGAAGTTACAATCACACTGGAAAAAAATGACTTATGACCATCTTTCACACTTATGACACTTTTGACATGGTCAAAATTTAGATACTGGCAACTGACTCATACTTTTGATGGTAATGGCAGTGTCATGGGATCATGGGATAACCTTGTGTGACCTTTTAACAATCGAAGTTAATGGGGAAGCCAGATTCACTTAACAACTATGTTACTAACTTAACAACTGTGGCAAGAAAGGTCATAAAGTGGGGCAAAACCAGAGGTGAAATGCTCCTGGTTCGGACTGGATCGCCCGATCCAGTAGCGATGGCAGCAGGTGGTTCGGAGAACTGGTAGCAAAAATCCCTGCCCCCCCCTCCCGCTCAGCTGAGCCGCGTGATCATCAGAGGCTTTTTTTTTACTTTTAAAAGCATTTTTCTACAACCTCTTCAGCGAAAAAATGTTTTTAAAAGTTTTTTAAAAAGCCTCTGATGATCGCGTGGCACAGCTGGGATCGTCAGAGGCTTCTAAAAGCATTTTTTTTCTGCAACCTCTTAAGGTTGTAGAAAAAATGTTTTTAAAAGTAAAAAAAAAAAGTTGGCCACGCCCACCCAGTCAAATTACCCCCCACCAAGCCATGCCCACAGAACCGGTAGTAACAAATTTTACATTTCAAAATCCACTTAACTGTCTCGCTTAGCCACATAAATTTTGGGCTCAATTGTGGTAAGTCGAGGACTACCAGTATAGGGTTATTATCAGTTGCAATGTTTGCTTGTGATCAGTGCTATCACATGTGAAAATCCATATACATTCACTGGTTGTCCCCACATATTAAAAACAAGATAGCTGTACTTAATTTTTCCCAATATCTTAAAGTTCATGAAGCTGCCAACATCACCTACCATTAAGCAAAGTTCTGGCATTCCGAAAACACACCATGTGAAATACACAGGCATGCTGATACCACCCACAAAGGGGAAGGCATATTTACATCCTGTGAATACATCACTACTGGAAGCAACAAGAAATAGATCAAAAACAAAAGGGTATAACACTGATAAACAATCTTCAGTTTGAACTTCAATAGCTCAAAGGAAAAAAAAACCATAATCCTACATTTAGACATGGGGAAAAAGTAAGGAAAGGATGTAAAAGGTGTAAAGTGGTTTTGGACGCTTCTAAAATAAATGGCAAGTAACAAATAACATTTTTTAAGATGTTGAGATATGATCAAAACATGAAGGTAAAAGCATCCATAAAGAAGTGTCTAGATTGGTACACAGATGACAGAAATGCTTATTAAAGATCAAGGCAAGAGAAAGCCCATATAAATGAACCTATTTTGAGTTCTCTAAGCTTTTGGATAAAACTATTGAAGAGAATTTTGGGAGTGCCATTGAGTATTTGATTTACAGTGCATTCAGAAAGTATTCAGACCCACTTCACTTTTGTCAATTTTGTTATGCTGCAGCCTGATTCTACAGTTGTTGAAATTCATTTTTTTCTCATTAATCTACACTCAGTATCCCATAATGACAAAGTGAAAATAGAATTTTAGAAATGTCTATAAATTCATTAAAAAGACAAAACTGAAATATCACATTGGTATAAGTATTCAGACCAGTGTGAGTTGCCCCCGGTTCATACAGGTTCTATAGAACGGGTAGTAAAACCGGCGGGAGGCTCCACCCACTGACCCCAATGTCATCAGAACGCTTCTGCGCATGTGCGGAAGAGTGCGTGTGTGGCCCCATTGCGAACCAGTAGTAAAGGTACAGGTGAAACTCGAAAAATTAGAATATCGTGCAAAAGTTCATTTATTTCAGTAATGCAACTTAAAAGGTGAAACTAATATATGAGATAGACTCATTACATGCAAAGCGAGATAGTTCAAGCCTTGATTTGTCATAATTTTGATGATTATGGCTTATAGCTCATGGAAACCCCAAATTCACAATCTCAGAAAATTAGAATATTACATGAAATCAATAAAACAAGGATTGTACATAGAACAATATCGGACCTCTGAAAAGTATAAGCATACATATGTACTCAGTACTTGGTTTGGGCCCCTTTTGCATCAATTACTGCCTCAATGTGGCGTGGCATGAATGCTATCAGCCTGTGGCACTGCTGAGGTGTTATGGAGGACCAGGATGCTTCAATAGTGGCCTTCAGCTCTTCTGCATTGTTCGGTCTCATGTCTCTCATCTTTCTCTTGGCAATGCCCCATAGATTCTCTATGGGGTTCAGGTCAGGCGAGTTTGCTGGCCAATCAAGCACAGTAATCCCATGGTCATTGAACCAGGTTTTGGTACTTTTGGCAATGTGGGCAGGTGCCAAGTCCTGCTGGAAAATGAAGTCGGCACCCCCATAAAGCTCCAGCATGAAGTGCTCCAAAATCTCCTGGTAGATGGCTGTATTGACCCTGGACTTAATAAAGCACAGTGGACCAACACAAGCAGATGACATGGCTCCACAAATCAACACAGACTGTGGAAACTTCACACTGGACTTCAAGCATCTTGCAGTGTGTGCCTCTCCATTCTTCCTCCAGACTCTGGGTCCTTGGTTTCCAAATGAAATGCAAAAGTTGCTCTCATCAGAAAAGAGGACTTTGGACCACTGAGCAAGACCAGTTCTTTTTGTCTTTAGCCCAGGTAAGGCGCTTCTGACGTTTGTGGTTCAGGAGCGGCTTGACAAGAGGAATACGACATTTGAAGGCCATGTCCAGGATCCGTCTGTGTGTGGTGGCTCTTGATGTACTGACTCCAGCCTCAGTCCACTCCTTGTGAAAGTCCCCAACACTTTTGAATGGCCTTTTCCTGACAATCCTCTCCAGGCTGCGGTCATCCCTGCTGCTTGTGCACCTTTTTCTTCCACACTTTTCCCTTCCACATAACTTTCTATTAATGTGCTTTGATACAGCACTTTGGGAACATCCAACTTCTTTTGCAATTACCTTTTGAGGCTTTCCCTCCTTATGGAGGGTGTCAATGATGGTTTTCTGCACAACTGTCAGGTCAGCAGTCTTTCCCATGATTGTGATTCCTACTGAACCAGACGGAGAGACCATTTAAAGGCTCAGGAACCCTTTGCAGGTGTTATGGCTTAATTAGCTGATTAGAGTGGGACACTTTGAGCCTAGAATATTGAACCTTTTCACAATATTCTAATTTTCTGAGATTGTGAATTTGGGGTTTTCATGAGCTGTAAACCATAATCATCAAAATTATGACAAATCAAGGCTTGAACTATCTTGCTTTGCATGTAATGAGTCTATCTCATATATTAGTTTCACCTTTAAGTTGCATTACTGAAATAAATGAACTTTTGCACGATATTCTAATTTTTCGAGTTTCACCTGTAAGTAGAACCCACCACTGATTCAGACCCGTTGCAACACCACGTGAAATTTAGCTCAGGTGCCTCCCATTTCTCTTCATCATTGCTAACATGTTTCTACACCTTGATTGGAGTCCACCTGTGGAAAATTAAATTGATTGGACATCAATTGTCAATTTGTCAGTAATAAAACTAACAAAAGTGAAGGGGGCCTGAATACTTTCTGAAAGCACTATAGGCAATCTTTAAAAGATACAGTCTCCTTCAAGATGAGTTCCACTGCTTGTGACTTCAGGGAACCATGCATTTATTTTTCTTTGTGTTAATGTAGAATGTTGTCTGCATAAGATTCAGACAATATAACCAGTGGTGGGATTCAAATAATTTAACAACTGGTTCTCTGCCCTAATGATTTCTTCCAACAACCAGTTCACCAAACTGCTCAGAAAGTTAACAACTGGTTCTCCCGAAGTGGTGCGAACTGGTTGAATCCCACCACTGAATATAACTATGTCTACTGAAGAAAGTAAAGATGTCCGTTTTCACCCCAAACACTACCCTAAATCCTCGCTCAAACCTATATTTAGCAAATAGCTATCAGCATACTTTTCAGACTTGATATAGTTAGATATGTTAACTTTATTACAGACAAGAAAAATGTCATATATATGCAGAATATCTGCCTATTGTAGTACACAGGAACCAAAGCCCATATATATGTCAGTTCCAAGGCTTAAATCTTAAGTCTTCTCCTCACTCCCTTTCAAGCCAATTAATTTTGGGGCACTTTTTTCCAACCTGGAATGTAAAAGATGTATGTTCTATTTGTATACAACAGTTCCGTCTGGTAATTTTATAGAACAGTTTTGTCTGGCCTGGTCTATGGGATGATAAATGAAATTTCATCAACAAACTGTAAAATACAAAAAGCACTTGATCCAGAAGGTTCATCAAATACACACACACACAGAGACACACACAAAATCTTTCTCTTTGTCTCTCTCTCACACACACACACATACACAGACACACATAAATACATATTTACGATATATATCAAGAAAGAACAGAACATTAATGCTGAAGATTCAGTTAATAAAAGTACTACAGAACAAGTGTAGCTGGAAAAAGAAACCATAATAACTCCAGAAGGAAACCCAATCTGACCTAATCCTTTACAGTTTTTAATAGCAAATCAGTATGTGAATGATATTATCTGGTACACACTGCATTCCAAGACTTTCAAAAAGTATTTCATAAAATCTTCATCAATGACTGAGTAAATAGTACAAGTAATCCTCGGGTTACAACAGCAATTAGGATTAGGATTGCTGTCACTGAGCAACGAGGTGGTAAAGGACAACACTTAGGAACATTAATCCTGGCAGTCCTCGTTGCTGTCATAAACTGTGTGACATGTAGGTTGTGAAGTGGGAAGCAGCAGGACTCCCAGGTAAGGAGGATGGAGATAGATCCAGAACAGACTGCACATGATTTGGGGGAGGCAGGGGAAGTGCTTAGGAGGCCTGGAACACACCATACACAAGTGCTCAAAGGCCAGGAGGTAAATCAGGGGTGAAATGCTACCGGTTCAAGCGGTAGTGATAAAAACTATCAGTTTGGGTGAACCGGTAGTAAAAAAAAAAAAGCTACCAGTTTGGTTGAACCGGTAGTTTAAAAAGCTACTGGTTCCTCCAAACTGGTATTTCCGACGATCAGCTGTGCATCGGGATTTAGCTTTGCTTGAAAGCAGGAAATCCTGCTTTCTAGCGAAGCTAAATCACACGCCACAGCTGATTCATACACACCCCTTCACTTCTATTTACCTTCCCAAGCCTCCTTTGGTGCTTACTGTGCACACGTGTATGTGTGCAGTGCACATAGTGTGTCTGGTGCACATTGCACATGTGCACACAGCATGTGTTTGGTGTGCATTTGGTACATGGCGCGCATGCGCGGCCAGCGAACTAGTAGCAAACCGGTTCAGATTTCAGCACTGAGGTAAATGGTGTAACAGGGTACAAGCATAGGAAGGCCGAGGGGAGGATGGCACAGTGAGGCACAAGTGCAGGAAGTCAGGAAATGGTGGAGTACCAATACCAGAAGACTGTGGGTGGATGGTGCAGTGTGAATACAGGAAAGCCAGAGGGATTTACCAGAGCAATATCTGACTTTCAATATCTGACTTTCCCTGCCAGCTTTCCCATTTATTTTTCTCATGGGAAGCCAGCAGGGAAGGTCACAAATGATAATCATATGTAGTGTAACCATTGTACGTGAAAGCTG